>JABBWL010000169.1:0-149461 GCA_016758765.1 Suillus cothurnatus
GAAGCGGAGGAGGCTTTCCTAGACACCAAGATCCTGTTACTACAAAAGTTGCATCGGAGATCGACAAGCATCTCTATGAACGCGACAAAAGCACAGCCTGGCACCAGTGTCGCCGAGAATACGCTGAAAAAGAGACATGTAACGTCAGACGGTATGTGCCATCTCAAACGCGTATATTTGTTTAGGTTATACGAAAAAACAGGGACCCCGGAAAGGGATATGTCAGGGACAGGGACAGATTCTTCTTCACCCATTGCGTCTCTCCACCACAGGCAGAGGGAGATAATCTGGACACCCTGACACGGTCTCGATGAGAGGGAGATATGACAAGCATATATAACAGATGATTATAACTCTTACTGTGGTAGCTCAAGTTCCAGTCGCTTGTCAGTCTATCATGTTACGATCACGTGATGTCTAAATCTATAGACAGTAGCGCGTCCGAACAGAGTCTTGGCGCGCTTTGGCTCTTCTCCGACATCGATCCGAATCACTCAACTAGTAGTCAGATTCTGCGAGGCTCCGGTATCTCGCCCTCCGACATGTCTGCAAACCGTGCCGATAGTACTGATCCTTCAGCAGCTAAAACCGATCTACAAGGGATTGAACTGGCGGAACATCACTTTGGTCCCTTGCTTCACCCAACCCACGCAACACAGCGAGCATGGACCAACTATTCCATCAATCGCCTCCAAACCAATCAAAAGTACCGTACAGTCCCGGTATCAGACTCTGAAGAAGACTCTGAGGAAGATGAGTATGGATACGGTGTCGAACCCGACGATGTTTGGCTTTCCAACTCCATCAAAACTTATGTTGCTCAGATCGAGGAGGAGATGGGCTTGGAGGCAGGCACCCTCCAGAAATGCATTACTTTTGTACGAGAACACAGAACTTGACGAAGAGGATGTGCGTACAGCTCGCTGATACTGCACGTTATGACTGATGCCATTGAGTCAATGGTGCACCGGTAAACGATAGCCACGATCTACTGAAAGCAATGTCCGGATATATTCACCACCACGCCGATGTTCATTGACGTACATTTCAAATACCACTGCCGCGTGCGTATGTCAGAGATCGAGTTGTTCTACCTACTCACTCGGCTACAAGATCCAACGTCGCCCACCTGCAACGGCGGGCAACGTACATGCCATCGATAAAGAGCTTGGCCAGGGCGGTCCCCAAGATGTAGACGCACACAATGGGTGGCAGTCTATATGCTGGGGCTACTTCGACGACTCAGGTGGAAATTGTGGCAAAAATTGGCGCCGCGTTGAGTGCGGAAAAGTGGAGTTGTACAAGGAAGGAGTTGTGGACGTGTATGAAACGTTGTTCGGAGAATTGGAGAGACCTGCTACGACTGATGCAGAGGCCATGGTTGCATACCGACGATCGCTCGTAAGGGGCATACGCTTGCTCCTTGCTGCTGTCGGGCTCGTCGTAAGGTTGCATGCACTGACGATGAAATTGACGTGGAGCCGCGTGATTTGATGCTTGAAGGGTTGAGCGACAGATGAGTCGGGCGGGGGATACGCAATGCATGTGGCCTCCGACTCAGCATATGAGGCAGAAAAGGCGCGAACAGGTGCCCAGCAACGACGAGGGAGGCAAAAGGTTACAACAACCCATCCGATGACTCCGAAGAGGATGAACATGATAGCTCTGAGGATATGAGTCAGTGATGAGGGGGAAGGCGAGGAAGAACTGGACGATGATAGTTTTTAGTTGTAGAAAATCCCATGGCACCTGTCACGCTTACTAAGTAAGATTGTTGATCTATTCGCGTACCTATTTTTGGAGTGTCGTTTTCTCCTCTCTCTCCTTCTCTCCACTTACATAGTATATAGTGATGTTGGACGAATGTACCGCTGGGTCGTGGTACCTTCGTTCACTAGCACCAATATTAATGCGACATCCCGGGAACGGCAAGATTCTCTTGCATCCTGTTCAGCGAGCCCGCGCAGATTACATTCCTCACCTCCTCGAGTAACTCAGCAACTACAAAATACCGAGAAAAAAGATTTCCTTTGCAGTCACGAAGACCCTGTTGCTGAAAGGGTTGCCGCATCAAAGATCCACGAGTATATCTCTGGACACCATAAGAGCGCAGCCTAGCAACAGTATCGCCAAAACTTTGAAAGGAACACACAATGCTATCATACATAGAAGGTACTCATGTGCCAAGTATCTCAATTAATTAATATTCTGCTGAATAACGAATAGCCTGACACCGAGAAGGGATATCTCTGAGCTCAAATTTTCGCGTGGCGACTTGGTACACTCCGGGTCAGTGTCAGCAGGTTTCTATTCTCTCCGAACGGCGCTTCGTGAACGTCCAGAACATTCTCCTCGTGCAACTCCACCCATGGGGGCGCCACTTTTTAGGAGCCATCATAGTGACCCTAGCACAAATTGTGCCACCCATTGCGCGTGTGCACTGTGCACACATGGTTGTTGGACCCTTTTGAGACCGTTTTTAGGACAGATACATCGCCCGCTGTCGCAAACGGACGGCGGTATGTCTTGAACCCGGTGACGACGACGACTTCGAGGATGACGAAGGTGAGGATGATAACTCTGACTACGACTTCTGAGAACTGCAAACCGAATGACTAGTGGGGGTGGGGGAAGGAGATCGAGGATGATGATTTATGTCTTGCGAAAATCTACTGGCAGTGGTCGTCTTTCAAATAATAACCATCGATAAATATGGTGCGCACTTATCATATGTAAATCTTGAAGTACTTCACTTCGACTGTAGTAAAATATTTCGGCAGCAATGATTTAAAATTATGAAATGCGCCTTGGGATGAGCGACAACAGATGCCAGATAGCTTACAAATTTAATACAGGAACATAAATGTACATCTATACTGCAACCTTGAGCTTGATACCTTCGCCTATCCTGTACGATATGAACGGATGAAAATACATAATTAGTTACTGATAGTAATACAAATAATACAGAGGAAGCCACATGATATCAATCCCACAGGTACCCAGAGACGCAAAAAATACACCAAAAATATCAAGATACAACTAGTTTGCAGCGTACCACCAAAGAGTGGTAACACCGACAGGAAATATGTATGTAGCCTATGATGATGTTCAGGAGCATTATCCACGAATATTTCGAATATTCACTCACCTGCATACCCCTAAACTCGATAGTGGCCTTCACAGGCTGAGGATTCCTACTAGTGGACACACCGTCATCCCTGATAAAGGATCAGGATCTTTCATGCAATTGGAATCCCAGAAACCCCACCAGTTCAGTACAACGATGCTGTACCTGTTCAAGTCACTCGACAAGACCCTGCCTGTCTTATATGCGCCGACCACAAGAGCCCAATCAAGCGAACCACCAACGCTCACGCCAATTCGCTGGCCCCATGGACCGCCGACGTCGCGAGGAAGAATGGCTTTGGAGGCTTGAGCCATAGAGTAAAACTCTTGGTTTACGCTCCAAGTTCCATTGTTGTTAATTTGGACTACACCACGACATCCACCACCACAGCTGTCTGTACCTGGAAGTGATGGCTGGCCATTTCCATCGAGTGCGAGATTCCACATCAATCCAGAGGAAGAACCGTATGAAATACTGCCGATGAAGCTTAAAAGTGTCATACAAGATCAGAGGTTAACCAAGTTCAGGAACCGGTCACTTACATGTTTTCCATGTACCACTAGTAAACAGGATTAGCTTATTTCATCTGACGCAAGATAGATCGCAAATAAATACCTTGATATCGCTCCACCAGTCACTGCCAAGGGTTCCCGAACACTCCGTGAGGTACACTTCCTAAACGAACTCACTGAGGGAAGAATTGACCAATAGCCCAAAATTACCTTGCTCGGATATTGAGACGTGAATGAGGCCTGGTCACTGACAGAACCCTGATAACAATGGAAAGACACCCCATCGAAGGCACTTCCGGCTTGTTGCATCTGCCAACGTCTCAGCATCGCACACAAATTAGCCCAGACCAGGGGGATCGTGCACCAGTTGGACCGGGTAATTTGCAGCGTCCACCCAATTGTGGTCGTAACCAATGATCTTGACACCCGAAAAGCCATGATTGTTCAACAGCGTGCGCAGAGCTAGCCCAATCTGTGCCTCAGTTGCCACCGGCATGTCACAAGTCGGGTATGTGGAGTCACTGTTTTCCGGCTCATTCTGGTGGGACGGTCATACCAAGGAATAAGTCGAGTATAATGAACATACCTGGATACTGATTGCGTAAGTGGGAATCCCTTCGCCTGAGAATGCCTGCACGCTCTTCAAGAGGTAGTTTGCCACTGTAATTATTGTCAGCCGCACATCCATGGAGGGGGTGTACTCAGATGGCTCACTTGTGTTAATGTATTTAGTATTCAGTGAGCCTCCATGCATAGTTCCCCCGCTCTTCATCCAACCGGGCTAGGTGACAACATTGAGTAATTTATAAATACACCAAATAGTCTGAATACCGGCGACCAGGGCACAATATGGAATCTGGCCATATGATTGATAGACAGAATATCTTGAAGAATCGAGAAAACGCCAGATGGTGCAGCATTGATGTTAAAGTCGTTCAGTGAGGTGTCTCCACTGATATCGTCATAACTGTAGGCTGTAAACCTGTTCGTCAGTTCTTTATGAAAGAACTGTGGAGCAGACAAACTATTTGCAGAAAAGTCTGTCGCCCCGAGTGGGACGCGGATATAAGAAAACCCGGCCGAGTTAGCAGAATCCGTAGCTGATGACGAAGGGGTCAGTACATCGCCGATATGAAGGCAAACAAGTACCATTAAATAAATAATCCATGAGCTGCTGATAACCTACAGGATTCTGTACCTAATGAACACTATCAATATACCGCATACAGCGAGCGGAACACGCGTCATACTTTCAAGTTGTTCAACAACTCAACAGAAGAATCGGCTGGGATAATGCCATCAACACTCGATCCAGAGAAACGACGGCAAAGCTTACTCAATGATGCTCCGAAACCATACACGGTTTGGTATACTGAGGAATCATCGATGACGATGTCCGCGCTACCAATAGCGCCAGGAGTGACGAAATTAATGGGTTCCGGTGTGGGCTGGAAATAAGTGAATAGTATGTTCCTATCCCATGTGGTTTGCCACTGCACACAGATGTCAATCCACCGTACAACAGCACAAGGAGGCGTCAGCTCACGATGTCCCCAATCTGCTGCGACACAACTAACTGCAACAGCGCCAGGAAGCCAAAGATTTGAAGGGACCTCATCATCGTTACCTCGCAAAAAGCCTTTCACGTTTAGCGCCGTCTGCGTCTGAAAGGGAGAACGAATGAACTTACAGATACAGGCTAGGTCGGCAGAGATTAAATAGACCCTTCTTGCACTTGAAGCTGTGAGGACAGGCTCGTTTGGTTCCTCAGGCCAGCGTGCAAAAGATGCGCGAAGAGGGTATAGAGCAACCTAGATCAATTTGAGGGACGTCACATCAAATACCCACCTGCCTGCGGTATCTGATACCGCATGTCCATAAACATAGCTTTCCATGCTGAAGGTGCATGCAGCAGTTTATCTTGCAAATAGCATTACTGCTCCCGGAGATGTCACAGGTAGGGGCATGAAGAAAACACTCATCTATAGAAGCAGAAAGGGTAAATTGGAATGCATCGAGACAATAAGTGATCGAGGAAGGGAAAAAATACAAATTGGGAAACTGAATGCGGCGCACGGAAGGGTCGATGGCCTCCTGCAAGGACTCGAATCGACGTCGATTGATGGAAGAGAAGTTGGTGAACGACAGAATGGGCGACTCAGTTCAATAATAATCATAATCCGTCCGATTTGCCATTCGCCACGACACATAGCCTGTCAGGCAGTCCGAGTCAGCGCTTTGGGAGCGTCACTCATATGCAACGCGCAATCAATCTTCGTAATGGTTCATCGACGTTCGTCCACCAGGTGCAAATAACACAGCCCCAGTAGCACATCACCTATTTGGCAGGACACGGACATCAGACAGAATCGTTTGTTGAAGCTTGATATTACCCGTCTGGATCACAGTAAAGTTGAGACAGGGTGAGAAAACTTCCAATTCAGAGTCACAGAAGCAGCGTAGTTTTAGACTCCGTGCTTGACTGCCACAAAAGCCTCGTGATACATACGAATAGCCCATCCATTCCTCCAAAAAATATCGATCAGACATGCATGTGTACCATACACGTGGAAGGCTGCTAACGGCACCGAGTAAATATCATATGTACATGCGCATGGTGATGCCAAGTACGTCAGAACAACCCTAACAAGTCCTCCTGGGGCTGCGCATTCTGAGCCGGCTGGGAGGATAGCGCTGGTGATCCTCCGAATCCCTCGAAGGGCGAGGACAGGGATGTCGTCGTTGGCGATAGTGCCGTTGACATTGATCCTGCACCCGTATCCATAGTTTCCATACCACCGAAGATCGACACGAGGTCGTCTAGTGGATTCGCAGAAGTGCCCGATAGGAAATTTGCTGCAGCGGGAGTCGAAGGAAGTATTTGAGTGGCAGCAAGCCCAGAAGGCTGCCCATCCTGCGCAGAATCATCACCAAAGTCGAGAAGATTCTCTGCTTGTTGACCAGCAACAACCGTCTGGAGGGCTTTCTGAGCATCTGAGATTCTATAATTACATGCCAAAAGTCGTCAATTCAGTAGGAACAGACAAAACTGGCTAGTGGGCACTCACTCTGATCCTTTGCGTTGCACTGAGTCAGCACCAACCCGCCCATGACCAACAAAGGTTTGAGCAGGTTTGTGGTAAACACTTGCTAATGATGATATCTCCCCAAGGAGCTCTTCAAGCAACGCGGGCGAAACCGTTGTTCTCGGGATAGATATTGGTGGCCGGTGGGCAAGTACAACAGCCTGGTTAAGTTGATTAGCACCATTGACCAAGAATCAAAAATCGTTCACACCTTCGCTGCGCCAGGGTCTGTTGACAAGAGTCTCCAATATATGTAGGCGCGGTCCCGCACATCTGGTGAATCGCAATCCTTCGTTGCTGTATTCAGCACACGCTGAACGACTCCTTGGGACGAGTCAGGCTTCTTCAAGAACAGCTTAACCACTGCAGTCAACGTCTGAAGCTGAACCTGTTGTGCAAGATCAGGACTTGTGGCAAAAGTACAAGATAACGCTGAAGTCAAATACCTGGTACGACTCCTCAGTAAAAGAGTCCACGAATATCCCCAATAGTTCATCCGCGTTATCGATCTTGTCGGCATACTCGCCAATAATCCATATCAAGGACGTCTTCGCTTCTGGTTCATCCAGCTCCTCCAAATTAGCGCAGAGTGTAGGGATTACACCTTCGTATGTAGAGGGGTATTTCCTGAAGATATCCTAAAAGGCATATAATTACAAAGGTTATAAAAAAACTAGATATCACTGCGCACCTTCATGACGACCACGGCTTCTTGGACCACATAGCTGACACGAGTGTTAATGAGTTCCAAAAGTACGTTCACACAACGTTCCGCTGCACTCTCAATCGTAATCGCTGTCTGGCCGATGGCTTTGATGCTCCTCCGGACAAAATCGACGTCAACCTCTGATGAGTATCTGGCCAACACGGTCAACGATGCAAACTACAGAAATTGATGTGGCTCACTCTTTCAGCTCGCTCAACAAAGCATCCACGTTGCTATCACTGGCTAATCGAACCATGATATCAAGCTTCTCGATCTTGACGTACAACGGGTCATTGTATTTACAGAAAAACACCCTCATTTCGTTCGAAAGGAGGTCGGATCGTTTTTGAAGGAGAAGGTTAATATTCCGCAGTGCGACCCATTGTACCTCGGGTGGTGACGATAGCAGGGTGACTAGTGGTGGTGCCATCTTGCGGATCAGCTGCTTAACGAGATCGTCTCGTCGAACATTGCGTATGTGGATCATGATGACCTTGAGATGTGAAGGTCAAGTCATGACAAGGCCCGGACGAGCGACACTGTGTACCTTCATTGCAGCAAGAACAACACTACCATTTACGTGCTGGAATTGAGGTACGACGCGCTCGCAAATGTGCTCGCTCTCTTTGTCGTCTTGTGCGTCATACCGTGCCAGAGCATTCAAGATTGCGACTCGACCCCATTCTGAACACTCGTTGAGGGCGATGAGTAATTTGTTCAGTATAGCGGAGGTGATGGAGAATACAGCGGGGTCGGAAGTAGAGTCAGATGGTTGATTGGAGGTTGCTGAGATGTGAATGTCTGTAAGTGCTGCGACTGTATTTGCTACGACCTAGATGCAGATATGAAGCCTGCTCGGTGAGACTGAAAGATATAACATTACCATAGGGTTGCTATCTGAAATCATATCACGAAGCTGATCCAAGAAACCATTCTCGATGACAAGCTCAGGCTTGAGATCGTACAGCTTTGCAACGCAAAGCGCAGCAGTTTTTCGAACATACGGATTGTCATCTCGCAAGGCGCGTTGAAGAGGGTCACACAGATAGTCTATAATCTTCTCTGCGCGTAGACACCCCATGGTTCGAATCGCCAATGCGCGTACGAGAGGGTTAGGATCCTCGGAGTCCTTGACGAAGGTGTTCACGGCCAGTATGACGAGTTCTGGCTGTGTCTTTGCATAGTTCATGAGATATAGATACACGAGCTTCTTCTGTTCGAGGTCATCTGTTTGCATATTCTTGAGGACATCGGGGAACAGGCCGCTGACGTCTAGGGATGTGTTAAGCGCAGTGGGCAGATCGAGCGAGAAAGTGCGGCACCTTTGCCGACGGTCATAGATGCTATGACCCGCTTTATCGCATCTTTTCGTTTATCGCGGTACTCGCTGTTGAGATCCACGCTGAGCTCATAGTTTTCGCCTTTCCGTGGTGCTCGTATGCTCATTTGCAAAGGATAGAGATTATTGCATTACATAAGCACACCTGTCTCTCTAAGTTTCACCTTTTACTAATTACGTGGTTCACTCAACCCCACTCAGTGTGTGGGAAAATTACGTGCTGCGATGGTCTACATTCGAAATTTCCTGCCATGTTGTGGTACTCCATCCTAATGGAACCATCGTCCGATCTAGAAACAAGTGTCTTTCCATCCCCTGTCCAGGTCAGGCATTGCATGAAATTGTACTTGGAGAGTCGCGGCAAGCTCGCCCGTCTGCACATCCCAAATTCTGACTGAGTCTGTATCGGATCCAAACTTGTCATGTTCACAAGTCACAATCAAGGTCATGTCTGGCGAGTAAACGACTGCGTATACGTCAGTGTTCCCAGTTTCGACGGGTGCGAGGACGGTCTCTCCATTCTCCACATCCCATTGCCTTGCAGTTCCATAGTCGGATCTGGTCACTACTCGTTGAAAATCCCGACTCCAGCGCAGAGAGGACACAAGTTCTGTGTGACCCGTCCATTCTTACTCCCGCTAGCCCGTTTCGTCTCGCCCGGAGAGAGCGATATCCTGCGTACTTCACTTTCGCCGTCCTGACTGTTGGCTCTTCCCCAAGCTCGATTCTCGCAGCGAGCCATCCCACGAACAAGTGATGATCTGCTGTCCGCCTGGGAGGTGTACGAACCCCCGGACCCAATCGGTGTGTCCTTCAAATTTCTGGTAAGACGTTATTACTGATTTCTCTTTCGTTTCGATGGCGGGTGAAGACACGCTCCAGACTTCTTACTACCTAATGCAGCACTGTCTCAGCTTTCATCAATCAATTCCAAATTTGTCGCCTAGAAGGACAGCAGCGATGGGGATACGGTAGGGAGCAATGATTGTTTGGATCAAGTCAGTGTCGAGCTCACCGCTTCCTAGTGCGTTTTGCATACTTCATCCTCGTGTTCACTTCATAGCTTGTATACATCGCAGGCTGCACAACCGAAGTGCTGATTAGCTAGTTATCGACCACTAGAGAAGACGAGTGTTCGATATGAAGCGCGTTCGTGCATCCTCGATGTCTGTTGTTAGATCGGAGGATAAATTAACGAGTTGCGTTGCCTATATGCTAGCGCCAATGTAATCGGCTCTGTTGAAGACTATGTCCTTCATAGCTCGCCATGTTTATTCGTTACCTGGCCATGATAATATTGGAGCTATTAGCATTTGGACCTCTTTGAATTGTCATTGTCTTCTGCTTACAAGCACGTCCTCAGATATCAGTCTACAGAACAAACGAATAGGGCTGTCGCGCAGTTCGTTCTTTCATTCTTATGCCGTCCGGCGATCGAGATGACCTCCTAAGACATACAATTCTGAATTGATAGGTTCTATTTCGAACAACATCTTGCACTGGGAGAAGGCGAAGATATGGATATACTTTAAAATTCCTGCCCTCCATCGCAAGATGTAGTGCCACGGCGACTTGACTGACTAAAATGATTGCGATGAGCCAATGTGTCAACGAGGAGTGGAGTATGAGTGTTAGGAACACTTGCAGGTACAGGCCTCAGGAGTGAAGCAGCGTTTAGGGGAGCCCAGCCGAGTAAAGCTTGGTAAGGATCCAGTGGAAAATGAAACAATTACAAGATGCGGTAAATTGAAACCGATGGAGAAATTTATGGAGACTACATCCGCCTTTCCGAAGCTACTTGCAGATAGCACCACCATCACAGCTGGACAGTCGCACTACGTGAGGTGGCTACTCTGGGCAACGGATGCCTGCGTCCACATGCTGTAGAATATTAACAAGGGTCTGCAGAAATCTATAATATGTCACAACCCAGGATCCTCTTGAGGTAGGGCACTGATTATCTTTTCACAAGCGGCCAAGATCATATTTCGACACATCACATCCATGGCACACCTCCTTCCGACTCGCGTAGCACCGTCACAGTCCATCGAGATGCACATCTTCACAATTCTTGCAGCGCCATCCAAAAGAGCACCGTCGAGCATAGATCCAAGCCCGCCTTTCGGTCTGCCTGTGCTCACGCAAGAGTTGAGTATGTGGCACAGATACCACGTCGCATCTTTCCGCGCCAGACCATCGATCCTATCCTTTCTACTGAGTAGAGTTCTCCGTCTGTAGGGATGCGACACCTGCGATGATTCCGGACCATGAGACGCTTCTTCCGGAGTCGCATTGCTGTCCATAGTCCTGTCGGAACTGACAATAGTTCCTGCAGAGTATAACGACTCTAGCGCTCGAATCGACTCTAATGCTATGCGCTCCCTGATGCCGGCCGTATACCCAGAGTAGGAGGGTAATATTGAGTCTAACGTATTCAGCGCCTCGTCGAGAAAGGTCAAGAGGTCCATACGAGCATCGGGAACTAGTGTCTGGCTCGGAGGTTTCGGCACCTTTTCGTTTCCTTTGCGGCTTTTCGACGTCTTCTTGGCCAAGCTTGCGTCTAGATGGTACATGACGCATGCACGGGATACGAAAGTGAAGCTACAGACAACAGGGACGAATAGGGTCTCAATGAGGCGAGATATAGCGATACTGTTGGAATTGCTGATGTCTTGGTAGAAGAGGGCTGGAAGAGCAACACGCAAGACATACGCCAGGATTGGGGAGGCCATTGCGATTCTCAACTCGTTGAGTTCCGATGGAACAGGAGACGTCGAAATATTTTGGAGGCCTAAGAATTTACCGATGGTATGAATTGTGCGTGTGATCGCAGCCAGCAGGCGCGAGTTGGGTGGTGGGTCGTCACCTGTCTGCGAACTTACTGAGTTTAGAATGCTTCGGAGGGAGGTGAATGCTGCCGTAAGGGATGGTGATGATTGACCCATCGCATTGAGGCGTTCTTCCCCGAGTCGTGAGTCGAGGAAAACGAGGTGAATATATGAGAATCGCACCCTCCCGTTTTGTAGGCCAGTCATCATCTTGAAGTTGAAGCTCCTGAGCTTTACCAGCCTTCTTCGGTTTCTTCTTTGGAGGAGCGGCTTCCAAGTCGTCTGACATGTCCTTGGTCACGTTTTGCCGCAGACGAACGAGTTCTACGAATGACAGTAAGGCTTGTGGAGGGAATGGCATTCGAAGACTCAAACATACCTACTTCATCGTCTTCCCGCTTTTGTTTCAAGGACTCAAGTTCTCTTTCGAGCGAGAGCGCATGATTCCTCCACGCATCCTCATCGCACATCGTCTGGCCATCGTCGGACAAAGAAAAATGGGACTGAAGATTGAGGAGATAACCTGCGGAGCGTCATAGAACTCTGTGAATGAGTCTTAGCTGAGGCAACAACGTGAAGCAACCGACTTGGGATGGACTGGTCCTTCGGCTTGTGTTTTAAGATGGTGAATGCCTAGGGAGGAAACAAGTAATGAGCTGCTTGACCACTGATTTTGATACCGTGCGAGATGTTGACCGTACGATGGCAAGGCGGACTGAAATCTGGGGTGCGACCGACATATCTTGGATGTAAAAAAAATAGAACTAGCTAGCCTTGTATGAGAGAGGGATGATTGAAAGAACTAATGCGTCAAGTCGAATGTACCCGTAACCCAGTAGCACGTTTACTGCACTCGCAACTTGTCATTGGAAGGAAATCTAACCGTGGGAAATAATAGACAAATCTACAAATATTGTATGTCGTCACAGGAATGGAGTCAATTTTTCGTATGAAATATGAAAAGAAACCTGAAATAGGATATTTTAGGCATGTTCCTTCTTAAAATCGTCCAAGGAGTTGTGGTGATGTATTTCTGGTGCTGTGTTTGTGCTTCTTACACTAGTATCGGTAGTAGATAGGTGTATACACTCATAAGCAGACACGAGGCGAGTACTAAACAACGTATCTGATGGACAACTTGAACTTCCAGTGCACTCGACTCTGAATTAACCACAAACGTCAGTGATCGTCACATCTTTCAACCTCTTGTTCCAGTGTTTCCACCGCCAGTGGTGAGCCAAAAGCAAGCCGTGTGAAGCCTATGGGCTAGCCTGAGTCTGCCGCCAGTGGCTGTATTTTGACCTCGGCGGAAACCTCGAAATAGAAGGTAGCTCACATAGCACAGCTACCTTAGATAGAAGTCTTATCGAGAATCTGAGTCGACATAATAATATATCAACTACTCTGTCTTGCCCCACCCTCGATAATGAGCAACGCAAAACAAAAAGATTGGTGGTGGGCATATTTTGACACTCACCCAGACCTCCAGAAGAAACTCCCCGCAGCCTATGCAAATGAAAAAGAGAGACGGCCGAAAGTAATGTGCAAGGCGTGCAAAATCAATAGAATAGTTGACGAGCAACAGACGGATCGCGAGAGCCAGCGCCAAGGACTTAGGAATGATATTCGGACGCAGGATCAGATCATCACATACTGTGAGTTTTTGGTTTCAGCTTTGTTTTGAATAGTAATGCTGAAATCACTGTATTTCAGTGTGGTCTGAGTCACGATCAGAGAGTCTTACCAAGGATCGAAGTTGTCCATGGATACATGGACGTGCTGATGCGATGGTCCCTCACCTTAATAGCTGTCAGAAGCAGCCGCAGGATGTCCGTATGCAAGCGCACACTTTGTGCATCGAGAGAGGTTGGATTAGAGGGCCAAAACCACAAGTTAGTTTGAATATACCACAGTTCTCCGGTGTTGGTGTTGGTCTACCTCAGCCTGCATATTCACAACCATCATTCCCTAGTAACTCGACATCATCAACCTCTTGTGCCAGTGCTCAGAATTTCTTACTCCCTCCTACATTTCCAATTCAGCCATCTACGTTGAGTCCTGCAGGAGATATGCAACGATTACCTTCCCCACTTCTATTTGCAGGTTCCCCGGGCCCAGATACCTTGGGTGGGTTCCATGGACTCGGAGACTTAACTGATCCATCTTCACGATCTCAGTCACCATCACTAGTATCACTACCCACTGTCTCAACCATCCAATCTCGTACTGGTAGTCCCGCATTGGGTGAATTATCACGGCCGTCATCAAAGTGGATACGAGTCTTATCTCAGACTCGGAGCTCGACGCCTGACATGTCTGCTGTTGTTGGAGGTACTTCATCACGACTCCAGTGGACACCAGCATTCCAGGAGCGCTTTGAGACTCACATGGCAAACATCACTGCGTCATGTGGGTTATCACTCAATTGGATTGAAAACCAGGCTGTTCGTAATTTTATAAATGAATTTTTTTCCCCTCGCAAATCCAATCTCAAGCTACCAACTGGCAAATCGTGTCATTCCATGAGAGGTTGAGAAGTTTCGTCAAGCTGCAAAGAACCGTTGTCATGGAAGTCATTCAACACTCCAGACGGATGGTTGGACAGGTATAAATTTCCGCTACCTGTTGGCATTCATGATCACAACCTCGAACCGAGAGGCAAGTTAGATTTTCAGCAACTTCTTGCTGCTTTTTGATTTAAATTACTAGATTCACACTGTTCGAGTAGTAGATGTCTCTTCTCAGCGGAAAACTGCACAGCACCTCAAGGATCTTCTAGTTAGTGTTATTGAAGAAGTTCAAGTAACCTGGAAGACGACTATTGTTGCTGTCACATCAGATGCATCAGGGGAGTCTCGAGCAGCTCGGAAATGACTCATTGAAGAGTTTCCACGGTTGGTATCAGCTGATTGCTACGCTCACCAGGTATTTGTATCTCAGTACTAGAAACCTTGTATAATACTCATTAATAGTACTCTCCGAAGATCAATCTTGTTGTTGGTGACTATTTCAAGTCATCTGGGGCAGAAGTTTACCTAGGATATTCCAAGAAAGCATCTGAACTCATTACTTGGCTTCGAAGCAAGACACTTGTCCTAGCAGCATTGAGAGATATCCAACATGCTCTCAATTCAACCAACACATCCCAACCTCGCCGTGTCCTCACTGTAATACGTGCTGTTTTAACCCGATGGACCTCTCATTACCTTGCTTTCAGATGACTTCTTGATCTTAAATTTGCACTTGACTTTCTCGTTAGGCAGGAGAAAGACCTTGGCCAGGATTCAAAAATAGTGACAGGTGATGCTGCTGCACGAAGGAAGGCAGCAGAGATGCTTAAATTGATTGAAGATCCTGTGATGTGGAGTATTCTGACCCAGTAATACATCATACACTTTCACTGCATGTCGGGCTAATTGAGATATTATTCTAGGATGGTTGTTCACCTGCAGCCGCTATCATTAGTGATCAACTTTGCACAGGCTGCACATTGCCGTCTCGATGAAGTTCTGATCATTTTCGGCTTTCTAATTTCAAGATATCTCGATTTACAAGGGAAGGTTACATCAGTTGAAGAGAAAACTATGATCCAGGCTATCATTGATTCTCTCGAAAAACGCTGGAGCAAATGTGACCAAGATGTATTTTTAGCAGCGGTCATTTTAAAACCCACTCTATCGGATCAAGCCCTTTGCCCGCATTCGAAAATTCACCAATGCAGGTGTAATAGCCCTGCTTGTCAAGTTGTGGGATCGATTTTACTCAAACATACCCCATGAACTATTTCGAAAGGAAGTCCTGGAGTATCTAGAAGGACATGGTGATTACGGTGAGGAATTTGTCAATTGGGTGGACCTGGTTCGGACTTCTGCTCAGGCAGAGGTATGTTAATAATAATATTCTTAAATCCTTCATTCACTGACTAGTTGCTTGTGGGTTCAACAGCATGCACGTCCCGATCCACTCAAGATGTATGAGGGCATACAGTTTCAAGACACTGAGCCAACACCACTGCAAAAATTTGCCCACCGCATCTTTTCGATCTGCGCAAACTCTGCCTCTTGCGAACGCCTTTTCAGTCTCTTCAGTGCCACACTCACAAAACTCCGCTCACGTCTTGGTCTTAAAAACCTAATAAACTTGGCTGAATTGTGTCTACACCTACGGGATGAATATATGCGAATGGGAGACAACAAGAGCCGCCTCCGTCATCCAAGGAAAATCATCCCTGACCCACCCCATCCTCCATCAACCACACCAAGTCTCGAGCCCCCTATAGACCCTGCTCTTGATGATCCTTCATTATCTGAGCAGCTGGATGATGAAGAGAATGATGATCACTCACTGGGTAGTATTGCGTCTGTCCTTGCACAGCGCTCCATTGATGATGACGACACTATGGAGTATGGGTCCGTCTTTGACAAAGTGCCCCTTCAACAACTCTTCCAATTTGCGGATGAAAGCTGGGTCAAATTGATTGAAGGATTCGGGATGAGGTCACTTGAAGATGAGCTTGAATTTTACGAGCTGGTCGACATGGATGCAGAAGGTGACGATGACGAACAAACGTTCGACGACATGATGAGTAGTACGATATAACATAAGCCCCATTTATCTGTAGCCAATAATATTGCGTCCTTCAGCTTACTAAGCAGCATTAGACTACCTGGGAAAAGCCAACCGCCGCCGTACCGCCAATGGCTGAGCCAAATCACATTTCCCGGCTGGTCAGTGGCTAGCCACTGTCACTCAAAACACTGTCTTGTTCAGATAAAGCACCTGTCCGTAAGTGATCACTTAGGCTTTAGCGGAGATCACAGTCCTCAAATAAAACAATAGTCATGTCTTTGCCAGCCTCTGGGGCGGAACAGACGCCGAAGATAGAGGTGTCTCCGTCGATATCTCTGCCTGCCGCCGAGACAAAACCGACATTGCAGATGAAGATATCTCCGTCGGTACCTGTGCCTGCCGCTGGAACAAAACCGACATTGCAGACGAAGATATCTCCGTCGATACCTGTGCCTGTCGCAGAAACAAAACTGATATCACAAATCCCTTTACCCAGTGCTAGTATGGAACCCCGATCGAAGATATCTTATCCTTACGCTAGTGCGGAAGATGTATCACAAATCATGCCCCGCGGGAATTTTGTAGGACACAGTGGAGTTGTGTGGGCCGTTGTACACCTGCTCGACGGACATCGGATTCTCACTTGTTCAGGGGACGGCTCACTGCGGGTTTGGAATTTGGAGAGCGAGAAACAGATAGGGGACGACTTACGGGACGGAGAAAGTGCAGTGTGGACCATAGCGTTGTCTCCAGATGGGACACAAGTGGTTAGTGGAAGTCTGGATGGTATAGTGAGGTTGTGGAATATCGAGACCGGTGAGGTCATCGCTAAATGGACGGGTCACACCAAGGAAGTGCCGTCTATCTGCTGGAGTCGAGATGGTCGGCAAGTGGTGAGCGGATCTAACGATGGTACTGTGATACAATGGAATGTAAAGAGCGGGGCGAGTATCCTCAAACCAATCGAGGCAGAGCGCAGTCGTCTACTCACCAGACAACACACACACCATGTTTGCGACTACCAGATCAGGCAGGTTCATCATGATTGAAATTCGGGATGCGAACACAGGCAAGCTGGTCGCAACTCTCAGGGGACAGACAAGTTTTGTGCAATGCCTCGCTTGGACCGTGGACGGAAAGACACTTATCTCCGGATCAGATGATGGCTCGATTATGACGTGGAGTACCACATCATGGAGGGAAATCTTAGTACTGGATGCTCACATGACCAATGTCAGTGCTATTGCAATATCTCCAAATGGCCAAATCTTCGCAAGCGCATCGTCAGACAGAACAGCGTGATTGTGGAGCCTCGACAACGGCCAGCCCATCGGTTCGCCCCTCAAGCATGAAAATATAGTGACTTGCGTCTCGTTCTCAGCAGATGGAAAGTTACTAGCCACTGGCTGCTATGACCATAACGCGTATACATGGGATGTGTCCGCATTCATTAGCGAAGCTGGCCTCAGCGACCTTTCATTGGATCCGATTGTGAGTCGAAAGGTTTTTTTTTGTAACTTTCCAGGAACTGAGTGTCACCCCCCGCAGGATAACGACAATCTGTTGTCTTATGTACCTGATTCGTCTGTGAATTTATCTTGTCTTAATCTCAAACATCCTAGGCTGATGCTCCTCCAACACAACAAATCCAGGATGACATCCAAGTACGGCCAGAGATTGTTGGCGATTCCCCGGATCGCGTTGATGTGCGTGCCCCGCATTTCGCTTGGGTTTCTTCTAACTTATCTCTATTCTCAGGTTCCTCCAGCACATCAACCCACCCATGCTACCTCAGTCCCTGCCCTAGACCACCTCCCGACTTCCTCCGCACATCGGTCTGCCACCTTGGTGCCATCTTCCACCTTGCGCAGTTTCTCATCCTTCTTCCATCCCTCGCAGCCCGATCCTGATGTTGCGCCACACCTCTCACCACGCCCATGGCTAGAGTTTTTCTCTCGACGGGCTCCTAGTGCTCGTACTGTTGGTCAACGCAAATCGGTTTGTTCTCTTCTACTCTCTTCCTTCCTATACTCAATTATCCCAAAACGTTTATATATGTCGCTCCGGCACCGAAAACTAAAGCTACCTCCAAAGGACAGCTGAAACAACACCCGAACCAAGGCGGAGCAATGTTGTCGCCATTATTGCGCCCGCAGGCAGCAGATACCACTACAACTGCACCACTAGCACCCTGTCCTGCAATTACCACTCCCGTAGACGTAGCAGATACCCTTGACGGTTCTACGAAAGAGGCTGGGTGCTGTACTCGTTTTTGGTCTTGTATCTGCTGCGTGTCCACCACTAAACCTCCTGATATCCAGTAATGCATGAGTTCACCACCACATTCTCTCGTACTCGTGTCCATCTTCATCTTCATCTGGTACTACATCACTATTCCAACACCAATTGTTCTTTATCTCACACGCTGCATTTCATTGTCGGATCATCATTGTCATAGGATCACCCATGTCTTGACCCATGTACAACTGGGTCTATATTTTCTCCCCGTTGTCCAGTAGGCTATATATATATTGTCTATACTGTCTATATATCGCTCACATATAATGAAAAATATTCGAATCCGAGCTCCTACTATGACGACCCGCATGGTCAAGTGATAAGGCGCTAAATTTGCATTGGGATATGTTCAAAGCGTATAATCGACACTCCGGTACCAAACGCCCAAGAAACTTCGTAGGATAGCCGCAAGACCTTAACCAAGGATCCCCCCACTCACTGCTACAAGACATACTGGACACTGCTTTCGAGATCGTATCTGTCGTTGCGTCCACCATAGTATGTGCTGGAGTATCTGTCGCGGTTCTGATGAATCGTCTGATGGTTGTGCTTGGTACACTGTCATTCACCCTTGTTACTTTTCTCCAGTATGTGCATGTCCCTCAACGTACTTGCATTACCTGTTGATGTGTCAATGTGAGAGAGACGTGTTTTTATGATGACGCCTCTTGACTTGCTAGTTATATAAAGCAGGCTGCTCCCGAGCCTGGGCTTGAAGTCAAGGCGGAAACCCCCACTTTGGTCAGAGATGTTGAGGATGAAGCTAGCACTTGTTTCCCCCAGAAAATAGCAACGAGCGGACACAAGGGCAACCCCTGACTCAGCGTATCTTATAGTATCAATGGTGTACATTTCTATGACTGATGGGAAAGTAGAACGACTTGCAAGCGTCGCGTTCGTTGTGAACGCACAGGGCTGTATACACCAAGTTTATATCCAGGAAGAATTGGTATCATATAGAACAAATGACAGACATAATTGTACTGCGTCACATTAGGAATGAGACCTGATGGCAACCCACCATGATCTGAAATACGACACTTGTTCTGCGATCCAAGAACTCAGGTGGGATGCATGAATATTATTGGCAGCTAGTACCGGCCACGTCGACAGGATCAATATGGCGGTCCAAATTGGAGAGACGATCGAAATCGTGACAACGTCGGAAGTGCGGTAAATCACGATAGACAACGCTGCAGCGAAGAATACCATTCTGTCAAATAGTAAGTCACCGTCTCTTTTGTGCAATGGGAAACATACCCCCAAATCAAAAGAGCGTACGGCAGACTGAGCATGAGGGCAAGGCTCTCGAGGCCGAGTATAGAATGCGACATTTCTAGCATGAACGAGGCCTAATGGGAGTAAATAATCCTACTCAAGTCAAGCGAATGACGAATATATAACGTACCACGCCTTTAGCAGAGTCTCGCCGGCTGTCATTGACTTGTCCAGCCAATACTAATGAGACCACTAACGAGCCCAAGGCACAGAGGGTAGACATATATAATACAAGGATTGCAGGTGTTTGATTCTGGACAGGTGGAACCGCCAGAAAACTGATATCAACAGCAAGCATCACGGTAGACTGAGATGGTCATCGAATGCATTGACGATATGAAGCAAAAGCACAACTCACAAATATCGTATATCCATTCCATTCGTTATTGAGTCTGTTGATAAAGTTTTTCCAACGCCGTTGAACGATGGTGTAATCGACCCATATCTTGCGAAGGGCCTTGCTTTGAGCATCAGGGGATCCAAACAGAATAACATTCATGACGCGAAAAAGGATGGTTTTCGGGCGGGGAATGGAATCGTCGTATAACGACTGGTCTGCGTCAAGTCGGGCGCCCGGCTGTCCACAGAAGTTTGCAAACTTGTCGCTACCTAATCAAGTAGTTAGCAGAAGGTCTTCACTCGCAACTAACCTGAGCTCACAGAAATTTCCCATAAACCGAGCTGGATTTATCAAGAAAGGTATCAGAAACAATCAACGGAGCTTTCGTGCTTAGACTTACCGACAATCCACACAGAGTGCTCATGCTCCTTGTCGACACTGCCTGAACAGATGATCAACGATGACCCCTCATGGCAGGAAACAATTTACTCATGAGAGGATCCATAAGGCCGAGCATGCTTGAAACTTCGTCCGAAGCATAAGGTGCTAGGCATTTTTCAGAAGTGATACTGTCTATTACGAGTCATTCCGGTACGTTGCAGATGATTTTTGGTCTTTACCCACCTGCCTGAGTAAACATAACAATTTCCTTCAGTCTCACGAGGACATCTTCCGGAAGGAAGCGTTTGTTTGGAAACAATTCAATGTGCATCCTGTCGAGATGATAAGTGTAACAATAGGAGGTAAGAAGGACTGTTACAAATTATCAGCACATTTACTTCGATCAGGTAAGGGAACATGCATACCTCTCAGGCCGTACAGACCAGTACTGTGATTCTAGTGCATACTCTAGGAGGAGTAACACAATGGTAGAAGTTCGGATAAATATCGGACGGAATAAACTCACTGACATGACTTTGGCGTTTTACTCCTCGAACATTATCCAGAAGATCTCTAGATTTGTGGGGTTCCAGCCAGAAAACGACACGTTTGTCGTGATCGGCAAAGTAGTAGCCCCATTTCTCTTTCCCATCCACCTCCACGCGCTCCAAGGCGATTTCGATGGACACATGAAAGATGTCTGCCTTGCGGGCTTTTTTGTATACCTGCTTAACAACCTCACCCATTGTGACCGCAGTTCCTGGGTCTCGGACATCAACATCAGTGAAAACTCGCTGGACGAAGATATGAGCAAAGCCATGTAAGCATGGCTAGACATACATCACTCGAGTGATAGAAAAACAAAGCTCCTTCTGGATGCGTGAGCGGCTCCCATCCTGATACCGGAGCGAGCTCTCTGACGGCCCCTTTCAATCTCAACGAGTGCCCAGTCACCGGAATGCTTACTCTGAACAGTCCAAAGGCCCTTTCTGAATCTCAAAATCTTCATTGTGATCTTGACTGTCGATATGATTTATGACGGCGTTAAGACGGTAATGCGTTCAATAGATATATTGTGCGTACAATTGATTCCTCTCGTATCTCTTTATCTGTCCAGGTATGATGGGAATTAGAGTGATATCCAAGAATTGCCCTGGCGCCGCAGGATAGGGTGAGCTTGATGTCGATGGCACAGAAGGGATCGGCCCGGTCGGGAAAGACCGTGACTGGTTATTGAAAACCAAGGGATTCGGCCCTTCACTTTGCAGAGGGGCTTTAAGCAACGGTACTGCGAGGGTCCCATGTGTCTTCTTCTCCTGGTCGGCCGGATGAGAGCTGAACGCCAAACCTGGTTCTCGAAAAGTTCTCTCTTTTCCACCAACAAAGACCTGACAGTGTCGGATTAGTCGCAGAAGGAAAGCGAGAAGACTTGTATATGAGCGAAATACGGTTGTCCTGATAGAGAGCCTCAACCAGGCAATGAATATACGAATGTGATATCCTCCAGGCATATTGACAATTATCGAATCGAGGACGACTCCTGTACAAAGAACTTTGTCTGCGATAGCCTTGAATAAATAAGTCTCACGGACGTTATTACTTACGCTTGCCTCATCAAGTGATAGCCCGGATCTTTCCGTTGTTGCATCATTTCAGGCGCCCTCTACTCGCGCTACTACGTGTGCAGTAGGAGATAAAACTAGGACATTGAGAGGTAGTGAATACAGTGTGCAGTAAATTGTCTTTGGATATACACACATTTTTGAAGTTGTATAATCCAGAAGACAGGTCGGCGAGAATGAATCATACAGTTACCGCCCATTCACAGCAATGAGATCAGGTACCTAATTACGTGAACCTCACTCGTAAGGTTAGGGCTGTTAGGCGCTTCGAGGTACAATACACAGCCTACTTATGATTTGGTCATTTAGCACAGACAAGAGTAAATAACGTACTCACAAACTCGAACTTCAACTTCCATCATTCAACCTCCACGTATTGTTCGTTCCGTTCACAGTGTGCCGATAAAACACCTGTGAGTGATGACCTAGACCCTAAATTAGTGGACAAATTTTGAGACGGCAATCGTATCAAGTAATCGCCATGTCTTTGCCTACCCCCGAATCAACGCCGTCGTTCCAAATAGCACCCTATCTTTTGACAAGACTGACACCCAAGGTCCACCCGCGATTCCAACCGGCTTCAAAATTCTCTTCATCGAACATTAAGACTACAGAGACATTAACGATAATTCCTTGCCAGAAATTTGAAGGACATGCCAAACCTATCTCCGACGTAATATACCTGCTCGACGGACAGCAGGTCATCACTTGTTCGATTGATGGTTCGCTGCGAGCATGGAACTTGGAGAGTGGAAAGCAGATAGGGGACGAGTGGCGGGATGGAGAAAGTCATGTGCGCACCATAGCACTGTCTCCGGATGGGAAGAACTTAGCGAGCGGAAGCGAAGATGGTGCGGTGAAGTTGTGGGACGTTGACACAGGCAAGGTCATCGTTAAATGGACTGGGCACAAAGAGCTTGTTACATCTGTCTGCTGGTGTCCAGACGGGCGTCAAGTAGTGAGCGGATCTCTCGATGGTACTGCAAGGCAATGGAATGTGGATAGCGGAAAGACTATCCTCGCATCAATCAAGACTGGACACACAAGGGTGGAGGCAGTTGTCTATTCGCCAGACACAGGCATGCTTGCAACTGCTGGGTTCGACGAGTCCTTTACTATTGGACTTGGACACTGCTCGGTCAAGGTCTGGGATGCCAAGACAGAGAAACTGATTACCACTCTCAACGGACACACAGACACAGTGTCCTGTCTGGCCTGGGGCGCGGAGCTTATATCCGGGTCAGCTGATCACTGGATTAGGGTATGGAATACTTCCACGTGGGAGCAGATCATCTGTCTGGATGAGCACTCTGCCGGTGTTACTGCCATTGCAATATATGATCGTATCTTGGCAAGCGCATCGCACGACAAGACAGCGCGATTGTGGAACCTCGACAACGGTCAACCAATCAGTTCACCCCTCAAGCACGCAGATACAGTGTCCTGCGTGTCATTTTCGGCAGATGGACAGCTAGTAGCCACTGGCTGCCATGACCACAATGTGTACGCGTGGACAATCATCAAGGACACTTCGTCTCGGGCAGCCCGCAGGTCTCGAAACCTGAATTATTCCAATGTGAGTTTTGATAGCTCTTCTCATTACATTTATGTTCAAGGAACTAAGGGCACTTCCTGCAGGACGGTGACAACCCATTGTCCGATGTACGTGATACGTCTATGAAAAAATCAACTGATTTTGATCTCATTACCGTTCTAGGCTGATGCCACTCAACATTCAGTGCAGCAAGTCAAGGATGCCACCGAGGTATCGTTAGAGTGGCTACAGACTCTGAGGGGGCAAGACTGGCTACGGACTCGGATGGGGAGAGACTGGCTGCAGACCCAGGGGGGACAATATATGCTGCAGACAGAGAGGGGGCGAGAGTGGTTGCGAAGAGACGGGAAAGATTGGCTAGAAACACCGGGGGGACAAGATTGGCTGCAGCTTCCAGACGGGCAAGATTGGCTGCAGACCCAGGAAAGGAGAGAACCGTCGTCCCTTCACAACCCATATTCACCACCGATAACGAGTGAGCCAAAGTGGCAGGAAAACCAGGGCGGGCAAGTGTGGCCGCAGGGCCAGGTCAATGCGTATGACGATATGCCGCCGCTGACCGAAGCCAGGATGCCGCAGCCGCAGAACG
Source organism: Suillus cothurnatus (assembly GCA_016758765.1). Taxonomy (NCBI): domain Eukaryota; kingdom Fungi; phylum Basidiomycota; class Agaricomycetes; order Boletales; family Suillaceae; genus Suillus; species Suillus cothurnatus. The sequence continues at coordinate 24,234 of JABBWL010000169.1, forward strand.
GAGAGTGGCTAGGCACCCGGTCCGGGCAAGCGTGGCAGAATACCCAGGGCAGGCGGGAGTCGGTGCAGCCTGGAAGCTGGCGAGACTGGCTGAGCAGTAGAGAGTGGCTGCAGACCCAAGCCGGGCAAGACTGGCTGCAGACCGAGGCCGGGAAAGATTGGCTGAATGGTCCAAACGGGCAAGACTGGCTGCAGACCCTAGGCGGACGGGACTGGCTGCAGACACAGAGCGCACGAGGCTGGCTGCAGAGCCAGAGCGGGAGAGACTGGCTCTGGACCCAGGGCGGGAGAGGCTGGCTGCAGACTCAGGGCGGGCGAGACTGGCTGAATGCCTCCAGTGGGCAAATCTGGCTACAGACCCAGAACGGAAGAGACTGGCTACAAACTCAAGGCGGACGAGACTGGCTGGATGCCTCCGACGGGCAAGATTGGCTGCAGACCCAGAGTGGGCGGGACTGGCTGCAGATCCGGAACGGGCGAGACTGGCTGCAGTCCCGGAGCGGGCAAGACTGGTTACAAACTCAGAACGGGCGAGACTGGCTGCGGACCCAGTGCGCAAGAGACTGGCTGCAGACCCAGAGCGGGAGAGATTGGCTGCGGTCACAGGGCGGGAGAGGCTGGTTGCAGACCCAGGGCGGGAGAGATTTACTGCAGACCCAAGGGGGCCGGGACTGGCTGGATACTTCCAGTGGCCAAGACTGGTTGCAGACCCAGAGCGGGCAAGAGTGGCTTCAGGCCCAAGGGGGACAAGAATGGTTGCAGACCCAGAGTGGACGAGACTGGCTGCAGAGGCTCCATGGTCAAGCATGGCAGTCGACTTTTGCATCGTGGCAAGGCCGCTCACAGCCTGATGCTGATGTTGCACCACACGTCTCACCACGCCCATGGCTAGGGTTTTTCTCCCGTCGCGCTCCTAATCCGCGTGCTGCTGCTCAAAAGGATAAGGTATGTTCTTTTCTAACCTTTTCATTACTATACTCATTTATTCCTAAGCTCAGGCACACCGCTCAGCCACCAAACACACGAGCTGCCACGCAAGCACAGCCAAAACAAGATCACTTACAAGCAGGGGCGCCGTCGTTGCCGCCATTGCCATTGAACCTACATGCAGCAGTTGCCACTACAACGCCGCCACTGATGCCCCCTCCTCTTGCCATTGGTAATTTGACCATAATAGATACGCCCGATGCTCCTAAAAGACAGGCTGGATGCTGGACTCGCTTTTGGTCTTGCAGCTGCTGCACATCCACTAAATCTTCTGATGGTTTTCATTAGCACAGGAGTCTACCGTCTTTCCTTCACACAAGCTTGTTACCCGTTTTCTCTTATTCTTGCCCATCCATCGTCGTACTTCTTTTTGGTGCCATACACAATATTGTCATACAGATACAGTAGCCCTCACAGCACGTCTTGTCGCATCTTTGTATACCAATACCATCAACCGCGCTTTAGATCGAAACACTGGGAGGGCATAATTTATCGGCGATTTCCTGTAAAAGCACGTAGACAGTTTCCTTTATATTCCGATCCCCCCCATTTCCTCTGAACTTATTCTTTAGGATCCTTTGAGCGTGCAAGGCGCCGAGAAGTCGCAACAAGTGGTCGATGAAAGGGGAAAAACGCACAATAAGTCCCAATGCTGCGACTTGGCGGTGGACTGTAGGAAGTTATAAATCAAAAATGGCAAACATAAGTGAAGAAAAAGAGGACCTGTGTCACCATCGCTCTCGCGTTCGATAGCCGCAAGAACCGCGGATGCGATTGACGCTTCCCATTCTGCATTCAGTAGAGTCATCGATATTTCCATCTCCAAATGATCGGCTCCTTCTTCGTCACCCTTGCATAAATTCTCTATTCTGAGCTCTTGCAGACGCGCAAAGGCGTTGAAAGTCAAGCCCGACGCCCATTTCCGAACATCAGTATCTTCATGAGCCAAGGTATGTTCCAGCAGGATAGCGATATTGTTTTGCGCTGACAAGAGAAGTTTCCATCCCAAGGCCCTGTTTTTGAATGCGTTGGAGAGCATACGAAGGAGCGTCAACAGATACGTTTTTGAAGATCCTTCGCACGCCTTAGACAACAGCAGCCCGAGGGGGCTGTCGAGACCATTACGATCGGCACACCAAGAGGAGACTTTTTCGTCGAGTAGTGCCATCCGCCATAAATCCACCAGTGGAAATAGTTGGTCTTCCGGCATATTCCACGACATAGAACTCGTGGCGTCGTGCCAAAGATCAAAAAGAGGGTGCAGAGGCAAACATTGCGAGGTAGTGGATGCCTTGACGTACGGAATCACGGACTCAAAGAGAATTCCCATGGTGTCAGCTTTGGATAGGGAGGTATCGAAAGGCTGGAACCAGGTTGTAGCGGAATCAAGGAAACTCCTCAACTTCTTTGATACGGCAGCGAGATCTGGGTATTTCTCGGATAGAATGGGCTTAAGCCCCGCCAAGTCCAGAGCCGGAAGAGATAACGATAAGTGCGGATGAACTATGGCATGGTAAATGGTATTAGCTATCATGCAATATATAATCAATCGAATCCAGCAAACCTGGATGTAAAAACATCGAGAGCTGCATTCGTAGTTGCTGAACGTCGCATCCTTGTATTTCATATACCTGCAACTAAGATAAGTCGTCATTTGGAACGAAGCTTGCGGAAAGCCTAACCTTCATTCCTCCTACAAAAAATATAAACGTTGGGGTGGCACGGACACCAAACTCGATTCCAACTGCCGCCGCATCACGCGAGGCGTTAAGATTCACCTGCACAAATGCGACAGGGCTACCATTCGAGTTCTTGTCCTGCGCAAATTCTTCAAACAATGGTTGTGCTTTGCGACTCAGGTGGCACATTTCTGTAGTGAAGAACGCAAGAACACCACGGTGCTCTTGCAGAAGAGAATAAAATGATGGAAGAGATGCGCAAGAGTGAGTAGGTTTGATCGTGGCTGTAGGGGTGGTGGTTAACAATGATTGACGCTTAATGCGCAGGAATGGCCGAGCAGCAGCTTGCAATTGGTGTAAACGTCTAGGATTCGTTGATGTACGCATATTCTTAGTGGGTAGTGTGCTGTTCTGAAGATTGACACTAGTGGTATATGTTAATATGAGAGAGAATCAAAAGGAAGGTTTCTTTACCGGATAAAAAGCGTTCTCAGAAAGGTAGACGTCAACGTACTGCGTCTTATAGATGATGCGAGTGCTCCAGCAGACTTCACAAGCAGGGTCTTCTTTCGGAGTGAAACTGTCTTTGACCTGGCAGGCCGACTAGTGACTTTGGCAAGGATTCCCGAGGACCTCACTGGAAGTTCTTTGAGCATCTCAGTGAGAACTGTTACCCGAGGTTTGGATATTGCGAGGGTGTCTAGGAATAATGTACAAGCACGGCAGCTGTCGTCTAGGTTGATGGCCTTGCTGAAATCGAAGGCGATAAGGCGTTCGACGTTGACATCTTCAGCCTCAACAAGAGCTCGACGTCGTTCGATGGGACCAGAGAGCTCTCTGTAGTATATGTTCCTGATCGTATTCAGAAACCTTGCATCAGGGTTTGGCGCTTTGTGGACCAAGTACAGTCGCACGGGTGCCAACATGGTGAAGTGACTTCCCACGCAATGGATGATTGAATGCGCGCAGAGTGCATCCGCATCCGCGGTCGCAGAGGGACAAAGAACTTTCACCTTCATGGTGTTGAGGCCCTGCGGGAAAAAGGCGATGATCTCGAGAAGCTTTCGAGCATCGTCACCAAGAGCAATCACCGGCAGAGCATTCAAAGAGAGTTCGACTGTAGCACGGAGGCTGCGAGACTTTCCTTCACCGCTCTCCAGTAGCGCTCCTTTGTTTGTTCTCCATGCAGAAAGTAGTTCTTCCCCAGACCACTCATGTTGAGCTGCCTGACGAGCGATGATATTGACCGATAAGGGATGGTTATCGACACCGTCCAGTAATTCATCAATTATCTCCGCAGGAATGTGTTGCGGGCACACACGCTCGAAAGTCTTCCTCGCGTACTTGCGTTCTAATGTCGAAACAGTCACAACTTGTGTGACAAAGTAAGGTGCGGCGTATTTGCTTCGGGTCGTCAACAAGAAGACCACAGATGATGCGAGGTCGTCAATGATACGGACCACGGAGGCTGCGTTTCGAGCTGCAGTAAGAGTGTCTACATGGTCGATGACCAGGAATGTGTCGGCGCCTGTCAGGAATTCCGTCACTTCTTCCCACCGCTCACTGAGGCGCCCGTCCAACCCGGCGGCTTTGCAAATCCGCTCCCTGACTATTCCTGTAGTTATCCGAGAGGCATCAAGCTCATCGAACGATACAAAGTACCGACGGCCTTGAAACCTCTCAGCTATGGCCGAGTCATGGATGATAGCTTTTGCGAGCGAGGTCTTGCCGATACCTCCTGGGCCAAAAAGTGTGACATGACGCCGATTGAGAAGTAGTTCCGTAGTATGGGCAATGAGATTATCTCTACCAAAGAAAGGGGAGGTCACACTCGGGAGGATGACGCGCCAGTCTTCATACGCGGTAGAGACGCTCGGTCTATTGACCTGTCTGCTCTGTTGATATATTCTGCGCTGGGTTACCATACTCAGGTGCATCTTTATCAAACGATCAGCTCGATGGTAACTTAGAAGGAAATCACAACTTACGTTAATGAGCAACACGCGCCTATCTAGTTCCCGCGCCCAAGATGCGATTCTATCCTTGTCGGACAGCGCGGAAATGGTTCTCTGGGCGACGCTGCGCTCATTTGCAGACACGACTGACTCATGAATACTTTGGACAAAGCTAGGCTGGTGTCAGGCGGCGGTCCCTGAGGTATCTTAAGGAAGACGCTACCGTTTAAGATTGATAATGATGTCACTGAGCTCACTGTCCAGGTCGCTATCAGTCTGACCTTCCGTAGCCCTTACGATAACATCACAGATCACTTGGCACTGTTCGATCAATCCACGGAAATCACCTTCGTTCTGCAGGGTATTCTATATAAAAATATTAGAACGCTATCTGATGCCATTTAGGAATGACATACTTTCGCGATGGCCAAAATATTTGAAACTGTAGAAAGAATGCTCTGCACAAGGACACTGGGCACGACAGCCTTCGCGGTATCGATCACTGCTATCGTCCCACTCAGCAGCGCCACGCGTTGACCGTTATCGACGTTCTTGAGAGTAGATGTCTTTCATTTGAAGGTCAATTATGGATGCCGTTGATGTTATAGGGGTCTCACCTTCATTGACAAGACTTGGGGACAGAAAGGTCAAACTAGGACGATGTGGGAGATACCAGCTGAGGGGAACAGAATTACTGTTAACGGTCATGATCTTATTTAGATAGTAGCATCGCCTCAAAGACTAGAGCATCGCCACCAGCCAACAACAACTGATAGGATAGGGCCGATGTATTGTCCGGATAAGTCCGCGACCATCGCACTGGGCTCAGAGATTGTACTGAAGATTGTTCCCCAACTTGTCATCAGCAGTCAAGCGCCGGACCACAGGAAACCCTTCACCAGGTACCAGGGTACTCCAAATATAGATGTCAATTTCGTAAAAGAGTTCAACATGGTATACAAGACAAACCAATGGAATGAACACACTTGTCTACTGGAAGAGCCTCCGTAACAAATGGTGCATGCAAAAATCCAGTGCGCAGCGTTCAGTCGGTATATATAGTAAGATCATCAATCCGTCCATCCATCCGTAAAAGTCGTTACTCCTAGTTGCGACCGAAGCGCGAGAAGAGCCCGCCCTTGGGGCCGTTCAGCTGGTATGAGTTATTAGTAGCACCCGCCATTCTGTCACGACGACGGCCAAAGCACACAGTGCATCCGGCCAAGAGAAGCAGAAGCAGGGATACAAATGTGAGCCAAAAACCTGTCATAGTGTTAAGACCCGTGGTCAACTGAGAAAAAGAGAAACGAACCAGGACCAGTGATGGTCGTCTCACTGATATTTAGCGTACCCAATTCGTGTTTGACATAGACAAAGAGAGCGATATTGATGGCAAATGCGACGAGGGTAAGCAGGGCCGCGAGGAATGACACTAGGGAAGCCACCAAGGTAATTGTGATGTGCTGGGACATGGATAGAAGAAATGCAATAAATGCAACACAAGCAGCTAAGGAAGAGGCGAAGTCAGATTACGGCCGTTTTGCATGCAGAGTACAACTGACCGACGGGAAGAACGGCGAGACCACGTGTCCATGAAGAACCTATAGTAACTTCGGCATTCTGTCCGTTCGTGACGGTGACTGAGTATCCATGGCCTGTATTCAATGAGCAATGGATTGTAGCGATATCAGTAAATATGTTTACCAGTTTTGTAACATGTGCGGCCCGAAGACATGTCAACACAGTAACCCCTAAAGATAGTTTAGTTGTGCGATCTCATATAATGATGTATATTTACCAAATACCGAGCTAGGTGGTACAACGAGGAACTTTGAGTTCAGGCACCTCAACTCAACTAAACTGTTACTCACTCTAAGTTGCGTGATTGCCTCGTTAACACTACTTGCGACCTGTCCACTAGAGTGCACGCGAGTAATGTCCATCGCCTGAAAACTCGGGAGAGAGATTGAGACGATGAAAAGGAGGAACCAGGCAGAGAAGAGGAAGAAAACGCCTGGAATACAGTATGTTCTCGACATCTTTGCCAGTTTGATTGATATTAACGGGTGATTTCAGAGACAAAGATAGAGTGGGGTTTTCAAGCTGTGGAGGTGGAGGGAATACTTTTATGCTGCTTTTATGTCAATTCGCGGCAGAGGAGCGCGCCCTGAGCACAGCCACGCTGCCACATTGTTCTAACGTCATCGGTATCATGATGAATCGATGACAGCCCAGCTGGAAGGATCATTTGATCATCTCGGTTATCGTTCGTCAGCGTTGTGGGAATAGTGTGGGAAACCTCGAACTTCCGTTCTTAGCGGTTTCCTTGTCTATGGTTTGCTATTTACGTCCCAAACGACTGATTTTATTTCAGTTTGGACGGCTCAGATCTGTAGGGCTATGCATGGGACACTCAGGTCGTCGGATGTTGGCTGTTCCTTGCGTTCACATTCAGTAACGCAATCATGGTTTCCCCGATTCCAGTCGGCAACGCCCAGCTACGCGGGCAGATGACCCCTCTGAATCATTTCAACGCACTCACGACTGCTTGCATCCTTTTCGAACATATACAGACTCTCGAGCGACTCCGTGATGAGACACAACACCGCGTGGAAGCCAAAAGACAGAAGCTACACTTCCTGGAGGCGTTCACTCCGAAACGGAGTCTTCGAGATGCTTTGTCGGAGTCCATCGTCACACAACCACAGATGCAGAACACACCCACATCCACACGTAGCAGTCATTCTCCGTCACCTCGCCTTCGTGGGCTATACGACATTCATGGACCCGGATCTGCCAACCAGGACTTCCTACAGACTACGGCTGACTTCTCCCCGCTGAATCTCGTCAATCTTTCGATCTACGGAAGGGATCATGAAGTAGTTTGGGAAGATGACGACGACGAAGCTTTGTTGTGTCCATCTGCTGATGAAGCTGTCGAGGATTATGCGGGAAGCGGAGATGGGCCCAACGAATACTGTGACCAGCTCAACGATCTTGCCTCTCCTTTCCACCTTGTTCCTTCCTCGTCTGGGATTACCTTCAAAGCCCAAGGTTGCCCACTAGTACCCGATTCCACTAACAATTTGCTGATTATGTTTGCCAGAACCTGACCGGGTTTCCGCACTAACAAGGCAAACATCGAACAGGTACCGATCCGCGGCTCACGGCAAGAAGTCTCCATCCCGCGTGAAAGGCAAAGGGGTTGTACGTCGTGGATCTTCCAAACGCAACAACGTCGGTCAATCCAAGGCAAAGAGGGCTTTGCGCAGGATTTTGCACCATAAGAAACTAGCCGTGGATGCCATTAAATTTCATGTGTAGGTGTTCAGTCGTGACTCTATTTCTCCTGGTATCTTTGTTGTATCGTACTACGTGCTTGTTTGCATTCATCTACATAAATACTATCACATTTATAACTTTCTGGCAAATGTGGCCTGTAGATTCGCCAGCTTTCGATGAAATCACACTTCCTTATCCGGCTAGAACTTATTATTGAGCCCTGTTATCACTCGGCGCTTGCTCTGTTCTCGACACATAAATAGGTCGTGTTTGCATGGGCTGGTGCTTGAAAACCAAGTAGACATTGTAGATAGCACTTGGCGTAGATACACAAGAATTAAGAAAACATAAGGGACAATTAGCCGTTATCATTCGAATCTCGGTTCCTTCGAACGACTTCAAACCCCGAGCACAAAAAGTCCGAACACCCTCACGTCATAATGTCACAATGAAAAGACCCTAGGCTCTGCGCAACTTCTTCGCTTCGAGTTCTGTGATATCACATATCTCGAAACTAAGAAGTTGGTTGCAGCCATGTGACCGAGCAGCATATAATCCTCAACCGTGTATCCCCACTGCCCGCACGCCAGCTCGTTAGGGTCTCTCCTTCGTTACCCGACATAGCAGTGTTTCCGCCGCCAGTGGTGAGCCAAAAGCAAGCCGTGTGAAGCCTATGGGCTAGCCTGAGTCTGCCGCCAGTGGCTGTATTTTGACCTCGGCGGAAACCTCGAAATAGAAGGTAGCTCACATAGCACAGCTACCTTAGATAGAAGTCTTATCGAGAATCTGAGTCGACATAATAATATATCAACTACTCTGTCTTGCCCCACCCTCGATAATGAGCAACGCAAAACAAAAAGATTGGTGGTGGGCATATTTTGACACTCACCCAGACCTCCAGAAGAAACTCCCCGCAGCCTATGCAAATGAAAAAGAGAGACGGCCGAAAGTAATGTGCAAGGCGTGCAAAATCAATAGAATAGTTGACGAGCAACAGACGGATCGCGAGAGCCAGCGCCAAGGACTTAGGAATGATATTCGGACGCAGGATCAGATCATCACATACTGTGAGTTTTTGGTTTCAGCTTTGTTTTGAATAGTAATGCTGAAATCACTGTATTTCAGTGTGGTCTGAGTCACGATCAGAGAGTCTTACCAAGGATCGAAGTTGTCCATGGATACATGGACGTGCTGATGCGATGGTCCCTCACCTTAATAGCTGTCAGAAGCAGCCGCAGGATGTCCGTATGCAAGCGCACACTTTGTGCATCGAGAGAGGTTGGATTAGAGGGCCAAAACCACAAGTTAGTTTGAATATACCACAGTTCTCCGGTGTTGGTGTTGGTCTACCTCAGCCTGCATATTCACAACCATCATTCCCTAGTAACTCGACATCATCAACCTCTTGTGCCAGTGCTCAGAATTTCTTACTCCCTCCTACATTTCCAATTCAGCCATCTACGTTGAGTCCTGCAGGAGATATGCAACGATTACCTTCCCCACTTCTATTTGCAGGTTCCCCGGGCCCAGATACCTTGGGTGGGTTCCATGGACTCGGAGACTTAACTGATCCATCTTCACGATCTCAGTCACCATCACTAGTATCACTACCCACTGTCTCAACCATCCAATCTCGTACTGGTAGTCCCGCATTGGGTGAATTATCACGGCCGTCATCAAAGTGGATACGAGTCTTATCTCAGACTCGGAGCTCGACGCCTGACATGTCTGCTGTTGTTGGAGGTACTTCATCACGACTCCAGTGGACACCAGCATTCCAGGAGCGCTTTGAGACTCACATGGCAAACATCACTGCGTCATGTGGGTTATCACTCAATTGGATTGAAAACCAGGCTGTTCGTAATTTTATAAATGAATTTTTTCCCCTCGCAAATCCAATCTCAAGCTACCAGCTGGCAAATCGTGTCATTCCATGAGAGGTTGAGAAGTTTCGTCAAGCTGCAAAGAACCGTTGTCATGGAAGTCATTCAACACTCCAGACGGATGGTTGGACAGGTATAAATTTCCGCTACCTGTTGGCATTCATGATCACAACCTCGAACCGAGAGGCAAGTTAGATTTTCAGCAACTTCTTGCTGCTTTTTGATTTAAATTACTAGATTCACACTGTTCGAGTAGTAGATGTCTCTTCTCAGCGGAAAACTGCACAGCACCTCAAGGATCTTCTAGTTAGTGTTATTGAAGAAGTTCAAGTAACCTGGAAGACGACTATTGTTGCTGTCACATCAGATGCATCAGGGGAGTCTCGAGCAGCTCGGAAATGACTCATTGAAGAGTTTCCACGGTTGGTATCAGCTGATTGCTACGCTCACCAGGTATTTGTATCTCAGTACTAGAAACCTTGTATAATACTCATTAATAGTACTCTCCGAAGATCAATCTTGTTGTTGGTGACTATTTCAAGTCATCTGGGGCAGAAGTTTACCTAGGATATTCCAAGAAAGCATCTGAACTCATTACTTGGCTTCGAAGCAAGACACTTGTCCTAGCAGCATTGAGAGATATCCAACATGCTCTCAATTCAACCAACACATCCCAACCTCGCCGTGTCCTCACTGTAATACGTGCTGTTTTAACCCGATGGACCTCTCATTACCTTGCTTTCAGATGACTTCTTGATCTTAAATTTGCACTTGACTTTCTCGTTAGGCAGGAGAAAGACCTTGGCCAGGATTCAAAAATAGTGACAGGTGATGCTGCTGCACGAAGGAAGGCAGCAGAGATGCTTAAATTGATTGAAGATCCTGTGATGTGGAGTATTCTGACCCAGTAATACATCATACACTTTCACTGCATGTCGGGCTAATTGAGATATTATTCTAGGATGGTTGTTCACCTGCAGCCGCTATCATTAGTGATCAACTTTGCACAGGCTGCACATTGCCGTCTCGATGAAGTTCTGATCATTTTCGGCTTTCTAATTTCAAGATATCTCGATTTACAAGGGAAGGTTACATCAGTTGAAGAGAAAACTATGATCCAGGCTATCATTGATTCTCTCGAAAAACGCTGGAGCAAATGTGACCAAGATGTATTTTTAGCAGCGGTCATTTTAAACCCACTCTATCGGATCAAGCCCTTTGCCCGCATTCGAAAATTCACCAATGCAGGTGTAATAGCCCTGCTTGTCAAGTTGTGGGATCGATTTTACTCAAACATACCCCATGAACTATTTCGAAAGGAAGTCCTGGAGTATCTAGAAGGACATGGTGATTACGGTGAGGAATTTGTCAATTGGGTGGACCTGGTTCGGACTTCTGCTCAGGCAGAGGTATGTTAATAATAATATTCTTAAATCCTTCATTCACTGACTAGTTGCTTGTGGGTTCAACAGCATGCACGTCCCGATCCACTCAAGATGTATGAGGGCATACAGTTTCAAGACACTGAGCCAACACCACTGCAAAAATTTGCCCACCGCATCTTTTCGATCTGCGCAAACTCTGCCTCTTGCGAACGCCTTTTCAGTCTCTTCAGTGCCACACTCACAAAACTCCGCTCACGTCTTGGTCTTAAAAACCTAATAAACTTGGCTGAATTGTGTCTACACCTACGGGATGAATATATGCGAATGGGAGACAACAAGAGCCGCCTCCGTCATCCAAGGAAAATCATCCCTGACCCACCCCATCCTCCATCAACCACACCAAGTCTCGAGCCCCCTATAGACCCTGCTCTTGATGATCCTTCATTATCTGAGCAGCTGGATGATGAAGAGAATGATGATCACTCACTGGGTAGTATTGCGTCTGTCCTTGCACAGTGCTCCATTGATGATGACGACACTATGGAGTATGGGTCCGTCTTTGACAAAGTGCCCCTTCAACAACTCTTCCAATTTGCGGATGAAAGCTGGGTCAAATTGATTGAAGGATTCGGGATGAGGTCACTTGAAGATGAGCTTGAATTTTACGAGCTGGTCGACATGGATGCAGAAGGTGACGATGACGAACAAACGTTCGACGACATGATGAGTAGTACGATATAACATAAGCCCCATTTATCTGTAGCCAATAATATTGCGTCCTTCAGCTTACTAAGCAGCATTAGACTACCTGGGAAAAGCCAACCGCCGCCGTACCGCCAATGGCTGAGCCAAATCACATTTCCCGGCTGGTCAGTGGCTAGCCACTGTCACTCAAAACACTGCGACATAGCGCTTCCTGTTGCTGATGTGACAGTTAAACTTCGTTCGGAGGTTGTGTTATTTGCGTCCTAGCGTGTAGTATATCACAATGAATAAGATATTGTGATGGATAGTTTTATACAAGGACGCACATTGCACAACCACGAGTGACCGACGACCATCACACAGAGCGCCATTTGAGTCCTTGGACCAGCACGAGAGCAATGAAATAGAATGGAGTTTGGTGCGATGAAGTGCATATGCGATAAAATGGGGGAGGGCGGCCTTTACTTGAGAGTTAGGAGGGTACTCTGGACAAGTAAAAAGATGGGTGACTGTGCACATAACCGCGAAGTATACTCGAGGCCGTAAAACAGGTTAGAGCGTCGTGTTGTATGTTAATAGACTGAGGTTTAGGTAGCGCCAGAAGATTAGAGTTTAGTGCGGTGAAGGGTATGGTATGCGATAATATGGGGGCGTTTTATTTGAGAGTTGGAAAGGGTACTCTGGAAAAGTAAAAAGATGGGTGACGGAGAGCACATGGCCGCGAAACCTGCTCATGGCCGTAAAATGGGTGGCGCCTAGGCTATCATCACCCAGTGTACCATTGAGAGTACTTAACTGTGAGACGGGTATACAGGAGAGGTGGAGAAAAAAGAGTAAGTCGTCGAGCTCGCTAGTCACGAATACAACGATATAATTGTGTTTAGCATGCCGGGACCACAGATACGGCTCCGGTACTCCTGTAGTATCTGGTCAAAGGGCATTAACAAGTGTGCAGAATGTGTCGTGAATAGAATGATTATTCGAGGAGCTGGTTGCTGCAGTGCACCATGATGCACGGCGTAATATTGGGAATCGCAGTGCTGGTGTTGCTTGCAGGTCGTGCCACTGAAGTCTGAGTGACATGGCGGCGCGGCGATGGGTGGCTAAAACATTGTTAAAAATCGAGTGGCGTGAGTAAAAATGCAAACCTTGACGAGTGATTCTTCTCGAATCTCGATGCATAGTAGGCATGAATGGAACCAGGATCGCGAGTACCAATGCCCAGTGGCGCATCACGCGCGAATATCAATGCTCTGCATAGCTCGGCCGTGAGAAGCTCATCCTCTCATGATGCCACCTGAAAGTGTCGAGTTCACCTCGTTATGGTTGACATTCGTCTTGAAGTCTTTAAGAATGGGGCGACCGAGATATGTGCCTTCATGGCATTACAATCGCAGCATACGTCGGACAGGATCTTCATATGAGACCTGCTAACAAAGACCACGTTTCACATGTCAACATTTCAACGCCACTGGGCCTGGGCGTGGGTCATTGCCCATTTGTGATGATCGCGGGAGCCGAGGCAGGTGCATTGGCTATGCTGGGTTTGAATCTCGTACTGGTTAACGATAAAACTGTACGCTGAGGGTTATAAGGAATCCTGCTGACCAATTGAACTAGGTATGCTTGTTGTCCATCCTTCGAGTTGTTGTGACATTTGCCTTGAACCCTATTCCTCTTCAGATCTTGATACTTCTCCCCATGCAATAGAGTGTGGTCATATCTTTTGTCTTGGGTGCGTGCAAATTTCTATATCCGGCTAGCTTGCGCCCAGCAATGATGTTCTCTTACCTTAAAATTGCAGGTGCCTTTACTCCTTCGACACGAGCAGATGCCCTCTCTGCCGTGAACCTTTCGACATAAATCGTGTCAAGAAACTCCATGTCGAAAATCCACCCGAAGAAGACAATGCTGAACTGGTTGATTTCCTTCTTCGCCGCATGACTCTAGTCTCAGGTGAAGGTGTACCTGAAGTTGATGACATTGAAGAGGACGAGGGGGACGAGGAGGAAGAAGAAGAGGAGGAAGAAGAGGAGGAGGAGGAAGAGGAGGAAGAGGAAGAGGAGGAAGAGGAAGAGGAGGAAGAGGAAGAGGAAGAAGAGGAAGAGGAAGAAGAGGAGGAGTATGAGGAGGAGTATGAGGAGGAGGAGGATGAGGATGAGGATTTTTTCTGAGTCATTGTCGTGCTGGGACTTTATTCAGTGTCAGGGAGATAGAAATACAAGTAAGGTGGAGCGGAAAAAAATGAGTCGTTTAACTCGCTAGTCACGGATGTAGTGTTATAATTGTGTTTAGCATGCCACGGCCGCAGACATGGCTCCGATGCTCCTGTACTATCTGGTCGAAGGGTATTAACACGTGTGCAGGATGGCCACCACTGTCGTAAATGGTATGATTATTCGGGAAGCTGGTTGCTGCAGTGCATCACGATGCGTGGCGTAATGTTGGGACTCGCAGTGCTAGTGTTGCTTGCAGGTTGTGCTACTGAATTCTGAGTGACATGGCGATGCGGCGATAGGGCTGAAACTTGGCTGAAACGTGTTAAAAATTGTGTGCGAGTAAAACACATACCTTGACGAGTAATAATTCTCGATGCATAATAGGCATGAGTGGAACCACGATCACAAGTGCCAATGCCCAGTGGCGCGTCACGCGTGAATATCAATACTCTGCACAGCTCGGTCGTCAGAAGCTCATCCTCCCCTGATGCCACCTGGATCAAGATCACGTCGTCACAGTTGACGTTGCGTCTTGGGTGGAGTCCTCAAGAATAGGGCGAACGAGATGTGCCTTCATGCCATATGGCATTATGATCGAAGCATACGTTGGACCGGATCTTCATGATCATGGGACCTGCTTACAAAGACCATGTCAACGCGTATTCTCACTGGGAGGCCTGGGCCGTGAGTCATTGTACAGCAATGTGTAGTATCACACCCCCCAATTGTGATCAACGCGGGAGCCTCGAGGCAGGTGTATTGGTTGTGCTGGGTTTGAATTTCGCACTGGTTAACGATAAATCTCTGCACTCAGGGTTATAAGGAATCCTGTTGACCAATTTTCTTATGAACTAGGTATGCTTGTTGTCCATCCTTCGAGCTGTTGTGACATCTGCCTTGATCCCTATTCTACCTCCTCAGATCTTGCTAGTTCTCCCCATGCAATCGAGTGTGGTCATATCTTTTGTCTTGGGTGCGTCTAAATTTCTACATATGGCTAGCTTGCGCCCAGCAATGATGTTTCGCTTGCCTTAAAATCTCAGGTGCCTTTACTCCTTCGACACAAGCAGATGTCCCCTCTGCCGTGAACCTTTCGACCTAAATTGTGTCAAGAAACTCCATGTCGAAAATCCACCCGAACGAGAAAATGCTGAACAGGGTGTTGTCCATGATCATGCTAATTTCCTTCTTCATCGGATGTCTCTAGTCTCAGGTGAAGGCGTGCCCGAAGGCGATGTCGTTGAAGTAGTCTCCGAAGTGCAAGAATGGCTGCAGTCTCAACCAAATGACCCCTATTCTGTGAGTCCTTTTCATTCTTCAGGCGCATCGCAAATGCGATGTATCCTGATTCTTGTCGTCAATACCTTAACTAGTTCTTATCAAATTTCTTATATGTGGCATTTTTTAGCATATACCACTTCGAGCTGCCTTAGATTCGATCCAGCGATACCAAGCTCTTCAACTTGAGAATGAGCGTGAAAAGGCAGAATGTCGTCGCCTTCGTGACCTGCTTCGCAACAGTACACTAACCACAGGCCATAACTCCAAACCATCTCGCAGTGTGGAAGACAGTCTCGCTAGGATCGAGGAAATAAAGATTGAACATACCCTGTGAGTTGCTACTTGCAAGTAACGAGTATTTGCTAACCACAGACCTCGTCTCCAGAGCATCTCGTGCTATGGAAGACAGTCTCACTAGGATCGAGGAAATAGAGATTGCACATGCCCTGTGAGTTGCTAGTCGTAAATAACGAATAGCTTCTAAACGAATTCTTCGCAGAGAGGTGATCATTCAGTTCAGTGGCGTTTATATTGGACTTAACTTACATCCACATAGCTGTCGCAATTGCAATCTCAGTTGCAAAACCTTGACAGTCCCCCATCTCAACATCTCATTATCCCCGACTCGCCAGAGGAGTTGTTGATTGATTTTTTCTGAGTCATGGTCGTGCTGGGGCTTTATTCAGCATCAGATATTATGCTTTTTTAGTGGATCTATATTCACTCTTGTTTTTTTGTCTCTAGCTTATTTTTGTTGATGCTGATTATAAGTCTATCGTCGTTGTCCTCAACGACATTCAACATTTGTCATTCATGATGCAAGGTGTTGCAATTCGGATTCAATTATTGCACAGAATGTGTGGTGGTATGAATGATTTGGTGGGTCGAGAACCCATCTTGGTCTTTCGATCAATTTCGGTGCGCTCTTGTCTCTTGGTGTTACTAAGCTTCGACACACAGTTCGGACGCCCTCCGTACAGCACTCGCAACGAAAGACCCCAGACTCTACTCGATATGCTCGCTTCAGTTTAATTTTGTTTTCACTAGACGCCTTCGACCTATGTTAGCTCACCAGGCGGCATCAATCGCAACTATGGACTCGGATGCCTTTGCATTCCAAGATCAGAGGATGAGCGATAAAGAGATGGAATATTCGTCAGCATACAGTGACTCAAAAAGGTAATGCACAACGCGTGCAAATTATGTAATATTCACCGCTCTTGTCCTCCTGCAGGGATTGCGTCGAGAAAGTATGCTCTACAGAGAGCCATAGGTCCGTAGTTACTAATTGTAGGAAGAAAAATATGTGTACTGTGATATATGAGCTGTAAAAGAGTGATTAAAATGAAGAGTACGGTGCAATTCCTTTTTGGATGTAGTAGGTCTAGGAAAAGAATGGATGTAGTGAGTGCAAATCAACAGATAATGCCACGAAACTTTCTAATACTTAGTATGTCCCCCTTTAGCATCGAGAAGAGCCCTAACACACTCTGGCATACTCTCATATAACTTTGTGATGTACTCCTCCTCGATACAACCCCATTCCTCCACTAAAGCCTCCCATAACTCAGCACAGTTCCGTGGCAGTGGCTTGCGAGTGCAGATGCGACGATCCAAATAGTCCCAAATGTGCTCGATAATGTTCATATCTGGACTATTTGGGGGCCAGTCCAGTGTATCGACCTTTTTCTTGTGGAACCATTCTTGTGCCAGTTTCGAAGTGTGTTTGGGATCATTGTCTTGTTGAAAATAAATGTCTGTTTTCTTGATTTTGAGGTCGCTAAGGGTCCCAAGAAATTCATCCTTGAGAATCTCGATGTATAAGGCAGCATCCATATTGCCATCAATGCGGGAAATTCAGCCTAAACCTTCAGCAGTGATGCACCCCCAAACCATGATTTGTCCACCACCATGTTTCACCACCTTTTTTGTATACCATTGATCAAATTCATCCTCTGGCCTCCTCCAACACCATGAATGACCATCTGATCCAAAAAGATTGAATTTAGACTTGTCCGAGAAGATAACAGCCTTCCAGTTATCTGCTGACCAATCAGCATGCGCTTTGGCCCACTCTAACTGCTTTGCCTTATGAGCTGCCATCAAAAGGGGTTTTGTACGGTGAATGCAAGCATTTAAGCCACATGATTTAAGTCTTGTCTGGATTGTTTGGGCATTGATCTCGGGGAAATATTTCCTTTGTAAGTTGGCAACATCATGTGCCTTGGTGCATGCCAATGCACGGACTGCCACACGAACATCATGGGGTGTGAACTTGCGAGGTCGGCCTGGTTTTGCCTTGATATTATAGTAATCTTCAGTTTGAGTGTACCACTTGACGATATGGAGCTGTTAGCGACTAGATACTAGGCGCTTTCTTACTTGGATAATCTTGTGAGGCCTGGAGTTCAGGTGCTGGTCACAAGTCTCAGTCCAACCACTTGGGATGAGCGGGTCGATGAGCTGATAGACGGGTGCTGTCATGCAACCGCTAGGAGCTATAGCTGAAGCTGTCAGGGATGACGACAAAACCTTCTGGGATCTAAAGGCACAATGACCAGGGGTCAAAGTGAAGTCGGAGATCACAAGTATAAGCAGTTAGGCTTAAGAGGTTATGGACTAGGTAACCATGTAGAACCAAGTAGATTCAAGTTAAGGAATACAGCTTGTACTACAGGAGGTTTATATACATGAGGAAACTGAGCACAGACCAAGCTGTAAGTAGAAGTACAGAGAAAGGCAGGCAGGAAGAGAACTGAGTCAAGTACCGGTGGTAAGGTAAGGGTAGAGGGGAGACTGAGTCATGGACTAGGACTGTGGTAAGGATGACAGGTGCTGAGTCACTGACCGGGGATGCGGTAAGGGTAAGGGGTGATGATGTCATAAACCGACAGTAAGGTATAGGGCTCTAGATATAATAAGGTTGGTACCGGTGTAGAGACTCAAGTCTCTATGGGCGCGTACAGACCATATAGCAAGACCTTATACTGGACCTGTTGAAGTGTGGCAACCTTCGCGATTTTCGCGATTTTCGCATTTTTGCGTTTTGGCGTTTCCACGCATCTCGCATTTTCACGCATTTCGCATACACCGCGCATTTCGCATTTTCGTGTATTTCGCGTCTTTCGCGCATTTCGCATTTCAGATCCCTCGTGTTTTCACGCATCTCACGAAGTATGCACATCTCGCGATCCTACACAGTTTGCATTTGCGCACTCACATATCTTGCAGGTTTCGCATTCTTGTGCATTTCGTGTATTTCGCACTCTCGCGTTTTTCGTGTTTCGACATGCGCTACCGCGCGCCTCCCTGGGACCCATTGCATTCCGTTCGCATGTCCTGTCCTCATCCTCCATGGTCCATTGGTGCGTATCTCACTTGGTTTCACTCGCATTATATCACATATGTCTTTGCATTCACATTTATGTTCATTTATCTCGTTATGTGTTTATATTACATCACCCTTGTATGTTTAGCGCTACTTACTCGGCTCCGAGGCCTGGGAACTCGCTTAGCATGCTGACACGTCAGCGCATAGTTAGAGGTTTTTACTTTACTTCTCTTCCATCACTTAGACAATTAGTTAGTAGGACTTAGCATCAAAAATCCATCGACTAGAGATTCCATCGTTACATTCTGCAGTAGCCTCAAGGTATTCTTGTGAAGCACATCCACTTCTCCTGCAGTATCTACCCTCGAGTTAGAAAGCCCTGCTTTTGCATTCTCAGAGAGTAACGCACTTCGCGATATTTTCGCGCTTTTTCCCGTGCTTCGCGACTTACAGCGCATTTTCATGTGCCCTTAGCCAGACCAAAGCCCAGTCCACGACTCCCCTCTCCTACAGAGGAATCTCTTCTCAGTAGCAATCCCCTTGGGACGAGCCATATCTTGTGCCCAGAGGAGCACTGTAGAGCGCACATCAGGTCTAGCCCTCACCCATCCATCATTCCTTGCCTTCACTGGTAGAATGGGAAGGGCATAGGGGAGCGATCCGGGGATCCGGTGAGCAGATATAGTACAAGGGGGATGGAAACGTGATCAAAGAGAGTACAACCAATAAAGGTAAGGGAAGAGTACGGTCAGCCAGAATAGGTATTGCATGTGTATGCGCGTGTAGTCTTCTGGGTATAGGTAGAAGGTGAGAGCGAGGAGGAAAATGAATAGGGGCCATGCCAAGGACAGATGTTCTTGTAACAGGAGCACAGTAGTATGATGTAGGCCAAACTTTTCAGCAATTTCTGTTTCATGTAGGCCTGCTGCTTTGTCACGACAAATTCGAGCTTTTGTTGTAGGAGTGGAATATCCTGGCATGGATGGGTATTAAGCAGGAGGTCTTTCAATAGATATACAAGTGTTGCAGGAGTGTTTGTAGTTGAGAAAATTGCAGTGGGGGCACTCTTTCATAATGCACACTATGTCAAAATATGAAATGCACAGCATTGTCCTTACAAAAGTCCATGTAGTGGATTCAAATATTCATATTATCTTGAAAAATCTTGTCTCACCAATAGCCAAGACATGAATCATTATATTGAAATACTTAGAACAGTTATTAATGTAATGTTGCTGAAGTACAAGGACAAAAGGTGGTAATTCATGTTTTGTGCATTACCTTTTTGAGTCACTGTAAATCTATGACAAGTACAAAGGTGTTTTTGAGAGAAACGGGTTGATATTGTTAGTTGTGAGTGAATATTACATCAATACAATGCATGGCATAATGTTGGGAATCGCAGTACTTGCTGATGTTGCTTGCAGGTTGTGCCACCAGATTCTGAGTGACATGGTAGCACGGCGATAGGGCTGAAATTAACACTGTTATTATGGTCAAAGCACATGTTGGACAGGATCTTCATGGGGACCTGCTTACAAAGGCCATATTTCACTGGTACATGTCAACATTTCAATGCTTCAAAATGGCCATGTACACCTCTTTCTGTACTTATTTTACATGTTCTCATTGAGCTACTCAGAAACAACTTACAACATATCAAAAGACATGAAAACTTTGAACCCAGTTCCAGACTGGAGAGCTGCTTGGTAACTATGAATTTGCCGAGTCAGGGGTCTATTGCTCAGTTAAAAACACACTAACCAGTTCAATATCTTTGTACAAGTCACTCTTAAGAGACCCCTGCCAAACTGCATATAGTTGCTGTGTGGACCCTCGGATGGGGGCAGGCACAATGCCCAACTTGAACAACTTGATCATGACCTTCTCCATGTTGAATATTTCTGTCCTGCGACCAATGATAATCAGGTGCAATTGAGAGACAATGACATGGAAGTACCTATTGAGGAACGAAGACCTTTTGGTGGATGTTTCCTCCTGACAAAAGTTCTCATAGAAGAACACCAGATATTTGGTGCAGGCCACAGGAATCAATATTCTTGTGAAGACATTTGGTGGCAGTGGAACCATTCCATACTATTGTAGAGTGCATTCATGGAACATGTTTGAAGGAATCCAGGCAATCAGCCTGGTGATCACTAACAAGGATGACAGTCATCTACTTACTTCTGTCCTTTGACATCTACTGCCACGTATCCCTCCCCTTCTTGTTGATTTCCACTGGGTGTTAATTGCGGTAGACTTGCATCAGAGCATATTCCAATATTATTGGTGGTGGTATGAGAACATACTGGGTTTCAAATTTCATGTATTCATGAACTTTGTCCTTCCATAGTTGCGCAGAACAACAGCAGTGCCTGCAATAATGTTCCAGTATTAGTCCGACCAATCAATATTGGCCACTTCATGTCCATCTCTTATGTAACATCCAGCAGCCGCATGTCCACCCTCGTTCATGATTTCCACCAAGAAACCTCCTAAGTCATCCTTCCCATTGTCTCAATGAATGAAACCAATCCTGCTTGGAAGATGTGCTTGCCGTGATTGAAGCTAAGTCATTCAGACACTCATTTGGTACCAGAGAGAGGATGGAGGGCAGCTAGTCACAATGTATGGACTTTCATCTTTCAAACTATGCATTATTTCTAATCATCACAGCCATCCTCTCTGTCACCTCCAAGGAATGGGTTCAGTGGACAATCCCCAGGGTCAGTTTACAAGCTCCTTGGCAAGATGACCAGGTGCTTTGCTTGAAGTGCTCGACAATCCCCCAACCCTGAACCCACAGCTGCAAGTTCCAGCCCACAGGACATTCAACCTGTTCAGTTAGCCAAGGTATGTGTAATCACAACTCTGAACATGCACCATGTGCCATGATTGTTACTCATCACTTCTGCAGGATCTCACTGCTCCAACTCCTGAGCTGAATCCTGAGCAGTCTCCCAATCCAGGGATTGTAGAAGACAGTTCAACCAACATTGTTCACAATATTTTCATCTGTCTCTTATGAAGATATGCTAACATGTATAATCAGGCTGAACATCTTGACCCCAAGGTTGTCAATGAAAGAATTGCTAATGCTACTAAATGTCTTGGAGGCATTGGCCAGGTTCTGACAATAATTCAAGATAGGTCTTTAGCGCACAACAACCTACCATCTATTTCTGGTACAATTGACATGTTCTCCGCACTTCTTAAACCCTTGAAAGTGTTTGACTCCATTGCTAACGAGATCGCAAATGTGTGACCATCTATCTCTCTTCTGTGTGTAACTAATAGTCATATGTAGGTCCATACATACATGAAAGCAGCATTGAATATCTTCACTTGCACATCCAAGGTATGCATCTTTCTCAGTCATTGCTGTCACAAGTTGATGAAGTTGGGGTATCAGATGATCCTCAACCAGGCAGAGCTTGATGTTGCTGTTTCCAGTCTACTCTCAAAGATATCTGAAGTCTATACATTCATCATGGAAGACGAGGAGTTGGCCAAAATTCAATCCATGCTAGTGATATACAGGAAGATAGCACAGCAGACACTGGAGTGCACTGATTTTATCAGTCATTACTCTGAGACAAAGAGTGCCTGTGAGTTGATCCCACACCTTGATCTCCTTCATCCCAATGCTGCCTATTTGTATAGGGATAAGACTTGGCAAGCACATTTTTGACACAACAGACACAACAGTCGAGAGTTACAGCAATGTCCTGGACAGTGTCATATCCTGGATTCCAGACCTATCCTATAGTTGGATTTATGGACTAATCCTTAGATTAGATTCCTAGACTTCATCCATAACCATTTCCAGTCTCATCCACTATCACACTTGTCCAACTCGTGCTCATCTGTCTGATCCAATATGCTTATCTGCTCTGTATCTGATATGATAAGCTTTCTTATTCATTACCTGTCCATATAACATTAACATAGCCATTCCTTTATTCAGTATTCTCTACCTTTCAGATAACCAGTTCTATACTTACCTGATATCTTTGCTACTTGTCTATTACTGGTACTCAGTTGTTTACCTATCTGATATGCTTACTGATCCGTTATTGTCTGACTGTGCTAATGTACATAGCCTTGGACACTGCCTCTGATTGTTCTGTTAGCTACCTACAGTATATAAACTCTTGTAAATCTTGATAGATCCTCAGTTCAAATATTATTGTCTTGCAACATTCTTGTCCTCGCACATTAGTGTTGTCAGGATCCCTTCTCTACCCTTTGGGCCTTGGGATTGATTCCCTAGGCCAGAGCTCTGCTCTTCTGTGTTTCTGGACTTCATCCATTTCTGGATCCTACCTTAGGCCTAATGGATTGTATCCTTAGGTTGAAGTTTTGCCTTTCCAATACACGCACCCTTTCCGTTCCTTATCCAACTCTGTCTCTACCTAAGGGTAGTCTATATCCATCCACGTCCGCTCCAGAACCCCTATCCAGAACTCCAAACCACTATTCCTGCCTTGGACTGTGTCTGTTGCAGTATCTCCACCCTATGTCTTCACTAAGGATTGATACATGCAGTTATTCCACTTCCTATCAAGTGGATGGAACTCCTCCTGAGTTTCCAATACTCATCCAGAAGTTTTCCACACTCATCTGGACAGTTCCCATGCTCATCCGGAAGTCCTTTGGATGCTCCACCAGAGTTGTCTGCCTCTGAAGTCCTCCAGACTTTGTTAGGACCTTATTGGACTTTATCTGAAATTAAGGGCACCATACTCAGGTGAGGGGCACAGCATACAAGCTGAGGCCAAAGCCCTTCTGAGTTAGTCATTCTCACCCCTCTGAGAGACTGTACGCACCCGTGTGCACGGTCTTTAACAGACAGTCTCATGCAGCAATTCTGAGACAGAGTGGCCTGTGACACCATTGTGTTCGTCTACCACATGGGTAAGAGTCGCTTCAAATCTCTTTGAGCCCTATTTGACATTTCATGACCCCTGGTATAGCTGAGAGCCTGGACCGTTTCAGCATAGAGTGTGCAATGGGTGCTGGTGTAGGGATTAGTTTCCCTCTAGGCTGGTATTAACACTTTTTACTTAGCTTTCTTACCTTACTTTTCCTTGCTTCTGTCCGCATTTTGACTGCTTACATAATCACCAAATCTTCGCCCTACACTTCCACATAGTAGCTAGACTTTCAGTTATAGTTCTGGTAGCTCTCCTTCTAGCATTCAGTAGCTTTCCCAGACTTGCAGCTTATTAGTTTTAGTAGTAGCTCAATAGCTCACTATACAGCTCCTGATACACAGTCTTATCCTCATTGTCTGGAGTGATACTTTCATATTCTCCCTCTCTCTCTCTCTCTCACTCACTCACTCACACACACACACACACACACACACTCTCTCTCTCTCTCTCTCTCTCTCTCTCTCTCTCTCTTGAGCCCTGAGTCTAGTCCAGAAGCCCTTGGGTTGAATAGCAGCTAGGCAGCATTCACCCAACATTGTTCTGCATCCCAGCAGAATTGTTGACCCTTCACCGGATTGAATCCATCTAAATGTTGTTTGCCCAACACTTGGCAAGACCTTCTGAGGGATATTCAGAATTGAATCAGCAGCACCAAGGAAGGTGCTCCATGGGTCCTATGGTTGTCTGGCACAGCAGGCAAGGATGAATCAGCTGTTGCCCATACCATTGCCAACTGGTATATTGAAAACAGTGGTCTTGGCTCATGCTTCTGCTTTGATCGTACTCAACAAGCAGATTGCCATCAGGAGAAAATATTTATGACCATTGCAAATGAATTGGCAGACTGCAACCCTATTGTGCAGTGAGCCTTGGTGCAGGTAGTTCATGATCACAACAGACTGAAGCACACTGTGGATATAACAAAACAATGGCAGGAACTCATTGTCAGTCTGACAAGCATAGCCTCAAAAACCATCACTGCTCCTGTCCTAATTGTGATTGAGGTGTTGGATGAGAGCGGCGAAGCTAATTCCTGGGAACAGATTCTCTGTCTGCTTGCTGGAAAACTAGACTCTTCCACCTTGCAACCAGTCGAACTCCCAGCCAACTTCCACATTCTTCTAACTTCTCGTCCACTCAAAGACATTCATAACACTCTTCATGCCATGCCACATGTTCATCACATTTCCCTGGATAATGATGTCTGGTCTGCATCCACAGAACTCGACATTCAGTTGTATGTTTCCCACAAGCTGGAAAACCTGTGTTGCATCTTCAATGATACACACTTTGAGGTGCTCGCTCTGAAATCTGATGGTCTGTTTGAATGGGCTCATCTTGCCTGTGAGTACATCAAAGGTACAAACAAAGTGTGCATATGTAAGGATCTATGATCCTTTGCACACAGACTCTAACTCATGACAAGAGGCAGCATCCATCCACGTGACTTATGGATACGGAAGGCATTACCTTCTGTATCCAAGTCATGCCAATACACCCTTTTTTCTTACCTTCATTAGCTCACCATCATTGCTGTCCAGCACTGCCTAGCCACTCCTTGCAACAAATTTTCATTCCATTCACATCACTACTCTTGTTAAAATATCAAACTATACCCATTCATACCAAAGATTACTCCTCCTTCTCATATTCTCCATTCATTCTACCCTGTAAGGACCAGCGCCACTCCCTTCAGCACCTGTCCTCTTATAATCGTCGGTCAGGTCCTACCCAAAGACCCTTACCGTTTCGCACTTATATACAGCCATGTACCCTCATATCAAGTAGTGAAAATTTCATTCCCAGTTCCCACTCCAAGTATGACCTAAAGCCTTGCAGAAAAAGTCCTCATCTAAAATGTTTGATCTATCTCTTCATATATTACTCGACCTGTTTTTCTAACTACATCATCCATTCACAATTCCCTGATGAACTCATAACCAGCCTTACATAATTTAAAGCCCACCACGAGGGAATTGTTTTGAACAAAGCCCTTGCAACAGAGTATTAATTCATATAGTCTATCTTTGACTTACTAGTCGATCCCTTCTAGTACCTGGTCTTTCGACCACCTAATTCCACCATTTCAAAGTATTATCACCCAAATGCACAGATACACCTAGAACAGCAAGAATGGCCACCTGCACTGGCTCCATCAAGGAAGCAAAGAACTCGTGCAAATACTCTTCACACCTCTACACCTGTTCATTCCTCAGGAAATTCCCACAAACCTTCCACTCCAGCTCGAGCCAGGAACCCCCAGAGTACCTCTGAAGAGCCCTCAGAATCATTTCTCTCAGATGAAACCATAGGACCTGTCTCTTGTTTTGATTCCCCTTTTCCTGTCTTCCCCGAAGCAACTGTGTACCCCCTCAGACCAGCCATCTTTGAACCACAGACACCTACAGCACCCTAGACAATTAGTAAGGCCACGTCCACTGAAACAAACAAGATCACCATAGTTTTTCCCCCTCCCATTCCTAAACCTGAATTCCTCGTGCACAGACTCCTACAGCCTACATTGATAAATCCTGTCACTGCTTCTATACCAAGCCATCCCCAACCTCACTTACCTCCTGTCCAAACCACAGCCTCCATCCCTCTAAACCCCATTTTGATGGTAACCATACTCGCCATGTCAGCAACAAATAAGGGAATGACAGCGATGCCCAGGCCTGGCTCCAATAAAGTGCCCTCATTCAATGGTGAAACATCTGAGCTGTTAGACTTCTTTGATATCTTCAAAGATCTGGCTGACTCTTGTGCTCTAATGGATGAACAAAAATGCAAAATAATCGTTTGTTATATGGATCTTCTCACCAAACGCTTCTGGGTCACTATGACTGGCTATGAGAGCAAGGATTATGCCTTGTTCAAAAAGAACATCCTAGCTAAGTACCCTTGAGCCAATCGAGGCTTGCACTATACAATCTGAGACCTGGAACACCTCATTCTCAACACTGCCAAGTCCGAAATATCCATGGAGACAGAACTTCTTCAGTATTATTGACAATTCTCACCCATTTCAGTATGGCTAGTGGCAAATTCAAAAATATCAAGTTGTGAACATGACCAATACTTCTTGCAAGGACTGCCCCAGTCAGTATGCAAGGCTATTGACCAGCATTTGGAGCTAAAGGAAAAGAATTACACCCACAATGAGGCCCCAGATATTGAGAAGGCCCTAGAGGCTGGCCAATTCGTTCTCTCAGATGATGCGTATGATGCTGACTTACACAAACCTATCACTAGTCGACTCCATTCAATATGAGAAGCTCGGGCACCCAAACCTAAACCATTACGCCAAGGTTGGGACTCAGACGAAGAAGACAAAAGAAGAGATGCATGACAAGAAGTACAGATGAGACAGGTAGTTTTTAAATCTCCTACTCCACCACCTGTCAAAACAACTTTAGACAAAGTTGATGACCGCACTCGAAAAATGCATACTCTCAATATTGGAGATGTGGCCTATGCAGGCTGCTATACACTCCTCCTTCATCTATCGCCAGCAGCCACTCAGATCTGGCCACCTCCCAAGTCGCGCCACCTCATCAGTACTATCTCAGCAAATACACCATTGCAATACCTCCCCCTTCCCCCTCTTCCAAATTCAGCCAGTCAACAATCAAACTCTATCTGTTTCTTCTGTGGAGGACTGCATACTATGGGCATGTGTTCGGTCGCAGGAGAATATCTGAGAGCTGGATGAATTATTCATGATGGACAGTACTTCACCTTTCCGGACAAATCTTGTATATGATGAATTGGAAATGAGATGTTCAAACAAGTTATAGATACAAGATATGCCATGCCCATATCCCCGACACCTGCTACTGGATCCAATGCCATCCCCATAGAAGAATCTCAATGGGAAACCAAGCCTCCACCCTTGAACGAAATACCATTGTCAGCCTTCATATCTGAATCTTATTTCCTTCAGTGTATCCCTGTCGCTGAGAATCATGCAGTAGTAACTGTTACGAACTGGGATGGGTTCTAACAACCTAAGCTCAAAAGAGAACTTTCGTGGTTGAGTCGAAATCGGGCCGACGCAATGACAATGAAGTCGACTTGCGAAGGTATCAGTCTAACGACGAGGAATACTCGTAGTTAGGATCAAAGGTTCAGACTGACGAAGAGGAGTGCTCTAAGTCAGAGATCAGTTCAGACGACTAAGCTTGGAGGGCTTAGGCGAAGGAAATCAAGTATCGAGTAAAACCCAGTAAGATTAAAGTAAAGAACTACATAGTACAATGGCGCATATTTATAATGGATCCTAGGAGAGGTTTAGGGTAGGCGTGACAATAGACGACGACTACCAAGTTAGGTATGTATGCGCAGCAAGAGGAGAACGATCAAGAAGGGAAATGTGGTCATCTAGTGACGGCAACAAGCGATCATGATGTAATACAAGGGTAAGCAAAGAGGAAAAATAAATCGGGGCTAAGCGTACTGTAACATTACCCCGTTTTTATCGTGAAGTCACCGACTTCATCAATCAGTGTTGTCGTACAGAGTATGGTCACAATCATAATCACGGTGAAGAAGAGCATCTTGCTCCTCAGTGATGCAGAGATCTGCCGCGTCTTTATCAGCTTCCCAGCGAGTGAGGGCGCT
Source organism: Suillus cothurnatus (assembly GCA_016758765.1). Classification (NCBI taxonomy): domain Eukaryota; kingdom Fungi; phylum Basidiomycota; class Agaricomycetes; order Boletales; family Suillaceae; genus Suillus; species Suillus cothurnatus. The sequence continues at coordinate 52,500 of JABBWL010000169.1, forward strand.
ATAAAACTCGGGGTCCTTCCAATCGATAGGAAGAACAGCTTCACCTTTAAGCTGTTTACAAAAGACGGAGAAATGGCCCGGTGCGTAGACGCGACAGACACGACAGTGATATTCGGGACAATTTTTGTGACGGTGGCCAGGGTTGCGACAGTTACGACAAACAAAATTGTCGATGGGGTCAGTGGTTACAATGGTGACGCGGGGCGCGGTAGAGGTCGTTGGGGATGCAGAGCGTTCACGATTACGGTTGGAAAGGTCGGGAGGGGAAGGAGCGGAGGCACGCGCAACTCTTGTTCTACGGGAGGTTCCGGAAGAGCGTCTACAATGCGTTCTCCGGAGGGGGTGTGCTGGTTCATTAAGTGGAGGAGCCGCTTCCTGCAACACTTGCAATGCAGCCATCGTTGAAAGAGACATAGTGCGTAAGCCAGGAGTAATACTCTCAGGTGAAGCGGAAGCAGCGCTTTCAACTGGCGGAGGTACAGGAAGAGGTGTATCAGGGGAGTGGGGACGCAGGACCGGGTTCTTAATAATACGCTCGCATACTTCATGGACAACTTCACGAATAATAGTCTTAGCGTCATCAGGCATAAGACGTACAGCGAGGTTCCTAATACGCCTCTGTAAATGAAGGAGGATGCTGGTGTGACGGGGATTGGGGAGGATTCTGGTGGTTCGTTCGACGAGCTCGGTGGCTCGGACAATGTTGATAAGGAGCCCGACGGCTGTAGTGTCATGCTGGGCAAGGCGTTCATCTATGTCTTTAGAATATTGAATATCAAGGCACGCCGATTCGATGAGGGTCTGGTTCTCTACTTCTTCTAAGATGGCGAAGTAGTCGGTGGAGGCGGTGGAAAGAGGAGAGGCGTTCTGGGTGTTGCGGGCTTCTTGGTTAATGAGGTCGGTGGAATCAAGGGTCTTAGTGACGGCATCAAGGTAGGAGTCAAGCGAGACGAAGGCGGATGCAAGGTCAGAGGTGATGTCAGAGGAAGAGCTCATAATGAAGTCGTTGGTAAGAGTGAGAAGCTTGAGGGCGATAAACTTGATAAGGCAAAGATAGTCGGAGAGTTGCCAAACAATGTTACCCGAGTACATTGGAACAGGTTAGGCGAGTTTATGCTTCTTCTTATATGCTCTCGTTATCTCGGAGGCATTACCGAGATTCTCTTCTGGGATCCACTCGTTACTGGCCGAGGAATAGCCGACCCAAGATACGAGATAGCATCTTCGTTTACCCGTTCCTTTGTGGGCAAGAATAGCCTCAACTTCGTATTCTTCTTCCTCGTTGATGATATCAGGTGGTGGTTCTTGGAAATTCGGGCCGTGTACGTCGGTTTCGCGATAGGATGATAGTTCCGAAGCGTGGAATGTGGGGTGTATTCGCCATTGTTCAGGAAGCTGGAGTGTGAAAGTGATCGGGCTTAGTACGGCTTTGATCGGGAAAGGTCTGTATCTTTTCAGTCCAAGCTTCTTCTTTGGTATTGGGACGATCAAATTCTTTGCTGATAGCCAAACCTTATCGCCGACCTTCCAAGGCGTATACTTTACTCCGTGAGATCGTTCTGCCATCCGTTGCATAGCGATGTTGTGGCAGGCTATGGCTTCTTCTCGAGCCTTCTGAAGAAGTCTTACACGTTCCTCAGCTGCTGGGACGGTGGACGATGCTAGGGTATGAGGTAGCGATCTGGGGTTGTATCCCATCATAAGATAGAATGGCGAGGCGTTACGGGAATCGTGTTTTCTATGATTATGGACGAATTCGGCAAGGGGAAGGTGTTCGACCCATGTTTCAGGGTTGGTTTGGCAATAGATCCGTAGATACGTTTCTAGTTCCTGATTGAGACGTTCAGTTTGTCCATCGGTTTGCGGATGATAAGCGGTAGAGGGTGCAATGGTATAATCGAGGAGTTTAGCTAGAGCTTTCGAGAATTTAGAGATGAACTGAGGGCCTCGATCGGAGATAATCTTGTCGTAGAGTCCAAATCTGCGGTAAATGTGTTTGAAGAAAAGTTTTGCTACGCCTTCCGAGGTGATGGTTTTCAGGCAAGGAGTAATAATTACCCCCTTCGTAAGGCCGTGGTCGACCACGACCATAATAGAATCGAATCCACCGGAGGGAGGGAGATCAGTTATAAGATCAACGAACAAAGAACTGAAAGGCACTGTGGCGGTAGACGGAATGGGGACGAGGGGAGGGGTCACCGGGTGGGTGTCAGCTTTCATCTGCTGACAAAGAGAACATCCATCAACGTATTTGCGGACATAGGCGCCCAGCCCAGGCCACCAGTAATCTCGTTTAACAAGTTCTTTGGTTTTGAAGTGGCCAGGATGGCCCGCAGTGGGGTGGTCATGGAGACGGCGGAGCAAGTCATGACGGGCGGTGGGGGAGACATAGGCCCGATCCTTGTAGTACAGGATATTATCAACAATTTTCCAGTCGGATAGCGCCGACTTCATCGGGGGAAGGCAGAGGCCATTTAAGGCATCGGAAGCAGTAGAAAAGATGGGATCGGAGGAGGGGTCATCTGCAGAGAGGGCGTCACGTAGCGAGTCATCAAGAAGGCGGACAAACATGGAATCAGGGAGCAGAGTGACGTCTGCGTTATCTGAATCTGGAGGAAGATGATCAGGTCTGCAAGATAATGCATCAGGGGCGACCAGCTTGGTTCCCGGTACGTGGTGAAGCTCAATATCAAACATGGAAAGGATTAACTGCCAACGTGCTTGACGGCGGGTTAGCTTTTGCGCCATGCGAAAATAGAGCAAGTTCTTATGGTCGGTAAAGATGATAACCGGGTGTGGGTTCCCTTCAAGATAATGGCGCCATTCAGTGAGCGCTCGGATAACGGCAAGCAATTCTCTATCGAAGATCTGGTAGTTTCGTTCTGCTGGGTTCAATGATTGGGACAGATAACCGCATGGATGATACTGTCCATTATCATCGGTTTGTAGGAGCACCGCTCCGGTGGCCACGAGGGAGGCGTCAGTCGCAACTGCAAATTGGCGAGTGGGATTGGGATTTCGAAGGACAGGTTGGCGAAGGAAACAATCTTTCAAGGTCAGGAATGATTCATTACACGCATTGGTCCAAAGGAACTGGGCATCTTTCTTGGTAAGATCTATTAGAGGGCGCGCGAGATCAGAGTAATGCGAGATAAAGTTTCGGTAGAAGTTGCAGAATCCTAAAAAGGACCGGGTTTCTTTTCCCGTGGTAGGAACAGGCCAGTCTCTAATTCCGTCGAGTTTAGTGGGATCCATAGTAACGTGTCCGGGTCTAATGATCATGCCGAGATATTCCACTTCTTCGGCATCGAACGTGCATTTCTCCGGTTTTAGAAACAACCGTTCTTGACGAATTTTCTCTAATATCCTCCTAGTCCGTTGCTGATGTTCGTCAAGCGTTTTTGAAAAGATGAGGATGTCGTCCATATAGATGACTACCCATCCCTCATTAATCTCCTGTTGGAAGGTTCGATTCATATACGCTTGGAACGTAGCCGGTGAGTTGCAGAGACCGAAAAACATGACGTTAGGTTCGAATAATCCAAATTCCGTGGTGAAGGCCGCTTTCCATCGGTCATCTGGATGGATCCAGATGTTATTATACCCAGATCAGACATCCATCTTAGTGAAGTACTTGGCATCATGTAATCGAGCGATCAGCGTGAGAGGGAGTGGGAGTGGATAAGAGTTTTTTATTGTCCAGTCGTTGATGTACCGGTAGTCTTGACAGGGGCGAAGTTCTCCGCTCTTCTTACCAACGAAAAAGAACCCACTCGCCTGAGGGGACTTTGACTCGGAGATAAAACCTTTCTTCTTATTCTCATCGATAAATGCCTTGACCGCTGATCGTTCCTTCTCAGATAGGGGATAAATCTTCGACGTTTTCGGGATGAAGCCGGGTTTCGTTTCAATACGGTGATCAATTCCGGGTCGTTCAGGGGGGAGCTGATTGAGACCATCTTTAGCGAAGATATCACGAAAATCATGAAGGTAGTTGGGCACAAGTTCTTCAAACGATTTCTTCTTCTGTTCCACCTCGCTATGTGCTCCGGCAATGGCGAACTGCTGGGCTTTGTTGCTAAATTTCATTTCGACCTTGGAGGTACCGTCTTTAGTGAGAGGGGAATCAAAGGAAACATTTTCGATAAGACGCATCTCCGTTCCATCTTCCGAGTACTCGATAAGAACATCTTCGTCCCGCAACTGATAGGTGGTGATATCAGTTACCATAGGTTCGTAATTTCCCCATATATCTTCTTTTGTATCAAAGACGGGGGCAGTCTCTTCGGGCACCGTCATTTCCTCATCGGGAATCTCTTCGATGGACGCGGAGGGGTAAGTCGTGGAGTCAATACGTTCAGGTGACACTAGTTCGACTTTCGTCGGAACCGTGGAGTCAACGCATTCAGGTTTCACTGACTTCTTAAGCTGGGAATGCTCGTACTTCGGTTTCTTCTGGAAAAGGAGGGGCAATCCATTCTTCCTTCGTTTGTTATTAACGTCTTCTTCGATCAAGTCGGACTTGGGAGTCCTAGGCAAGGAAAGTGTTCCTGCCTTCCATCGAATGATGGGGTCCATAGCCCGCAGCCATGGAATTCCTAACAGAATCTGGTCCCTCTTCCCGAGGCGCGTGACGTTGAACTTGCCAATCATGGCACAATTATCTGTCTTCACGGTCAGTACGCAATAATGCGTAATCGGGCCACCCTTGGTCAGACTTCCATCGGCAGTGGTTACTTTGAAGGGTTTGGAGAGTCGGTGGGTTCGGATCTTATGGAGTTTAATGAAATCTTCGGAGATAAAGGTTCCTGCCGCTCCTGAATCAACAACGGCGGTGGTTTCGACGGTTTTTAGACGAGTTTTGGAAATAAGAGTCATTGGAACACGTAGTTCCTTTCGTTCTCCAATAGCCTGTACAAGTCTTACTGTTACATCGGAAGATACTGACGTCGTACCAGTCTTCCACATTAAAAATCCTCTGCAAGGCGGCGGTTCTCCGTTTCATCATTTTCTTCCTCGATCTTCTCTTGCCTAACTGGGACCTTCTTCTTCTTCTTATCAGGGCAGCTATTGGCACGGTGGCCACGCTTCTTGCACACGAAGCACAGGCCTTTAGCCATGCAATCGGCGCGTTCTTCTTCGTCGAGACGGTCTACGTCCATCGCGTCATCGTCCTTCTTCTTAGGTTGGGGGCGATAGTTGGGGTGTCGATTAGCGCGGGTGAGGGCGATGGTGGTTTTACCGCGTTTCATGTTGCTATCAATTTTGATGACGGCAGTAACATACTTGTCGAAATCGGTAGGGATTTCTCCCATAAGATGGATGGCATTTACGAGGTCGTCGTTCAGTCCTAAGTTGAACATGTGGATAAGGACGTGCGACTCCTTGACGTTGGCTACCGCTACGAGCGCGCGGAACTCGGCGACGTAGGACGAGAGGCTTCTTCCAAGCTGTTTAAGCTTCTGAATTTTGTTAAGTGCGACTATACTCGCATCGGCGGGGATGAACATCTCCCGAAATTCTTTCTCAAAGTCAACCCAAGTTCCATACTTGGATGATCTCCCTTCGCATAGTTGGTAGAAGGTGTCGGACCAGGACGAGGCCGTGCCTTCCATCATATAGGCAAGGGCGGTAACCACCTTCTTTTCATCGGTGGAATAGATCGCGGCGTTAACGGTGAAGTACGCTTTTACAGAGTGCAGCCAGCGCGAGGCTTTCCTAATATTACCATCGAAGGCAACTGGGGCTCCGGCACGAAGCTCAGCTTCTTTAGTTGCATGAGACATTCTGAGGCTGGGATGAGCAGATAGCTGTCGAGGAGGTCTTTCTTCTGGGAATTCGTCTGAAGAGGAAGTTGAGGTAGAACTCGAACTGTCTTCGATGTCAGTGGGGATCAGGCGGGGTTCGGTGATAGCCGACTCGGGGGCCGCGTGAAATTCTTCTTCCGGAGTATCCGGTTCTTCTGGTTCAGGATCTGGCTGGGTAGGATCTCTTTCCCACCAGAACGTTCTCTGCCAAGAGCTCGTCTTGAACTGGTATCAATAAGGGGCGTCGCAGATGGCGACGGTCAGATAAGGACTTTAATCTTTTGTTACGAACTGGGATGGGTTCTAACAACCTAAGCTCAAAAGAGAACTTTCGTGGTTGAGTCGAAATCAGGCCGACGCAATGACAATGAAGTTGACTTGCGAAGGTATCAGTCTAACGACGAGGAATACTCGTAGTTAGGATCAAAGGTTCAGACTGACGAAGAGGAGTGCTCTAAGTCAGAGATCAGTTCAGACGACTAAGCTTGGAGGGCTTAGGCAAAGGAAATCAAGTATCGAGTAAAACCCAGTAAGATTAAAGTAAAGAACTACATAGTACAATGGCGCATATTTATAATGGATCCTAGGAGAGGTTTAGGGTAGGCGTGACAATAGACGACGACTACCAAGTTAGGTATGTATGCGCAGCAAGAGGAGAACGATCAAGAAGGGAAATGTGGTCATCTAGTGACGGCAACAAGCGATCATGATGTAATACAAGGGTAAGCAAAGAGGAAAAATAAATCGGGTCTAAGCATACTGTAACAGTAACAACCATTGAAGAAGAAGGAGATGAGCAGGAACAGGAAGTTTTAGCTATAACTAGGTCGAAAATGAAGAATGCATGTACTGCGGACGATCCTTCAAGCCAGAAACCAATATCCTCATCCATACCCACTACCCTTCCCACCCCTACCAATGATGAACAACTCAATCCCCCAAAAGCACCTGCCTTCAAATATGAGTCCAAAGCTGCGGCACCTGATGCTGTGCAACATATTCACAAAGACATCCTGAGCACAGTAGTGCCTCACCTCACCATCTCGGATCTGCTGGCTATAAGTCCAGAGTTACGCAAGGAAGCAGTAGAGCATTGTCGAATGCACCGAGTCCCTGCACTCACAGCATCCATCCCCACAGACACTACGGATAGTCCCCTCCAGTACAGGTTGAACATGCTACACCCTTGCGAGAACTCCAAGTAACTCTGAACAGGACCCACTCAGAACTAGGATTGTTGGATGAAGGATCAGAGATAGTGGTTGTTCGAGAAGATGTTTGGAAGAAAACCAATGCACCTATCAATTGAGAAATCCGCATGCACATGCAGACAGCCAATGGAAGCTCGCAGGAATTGGCTGGATGTCTGGAAATGCTGGAAATAGAGGTAGAGAGAATCAAGAGTTGGGCACATGCTTACATTGTTCCAGATGCACCATACCATCTCCTCAGATGTCCCTGGCAAAAACTTGTCAAATTGTCCAAATATGAAGATATGAACAATGTCTACATCACCACTTGAGACCCTCTTAAAAGTTCGAACATCCGTACCATTGCAACTTCCCCCTGCCCCTGGCCCCACCCTTCCCTGGCTTTGACCGCCACAGCAATTTCCACTGTGCCTCAGCAACCTATGTTGGAAATGACAGGTTGTACCAGCCTACCAACAAGTGCAGTAGATATTTACAGCATAATCAAATCATTTGGTTCCAAAACAACAGGCTGTACCAACCTACCAACGAGCACAGTAGATATTTACAACACGATCAAATCATCCACTTCTCCCATCCCCAGCCTCTCCCCTAAGAACCCTCAAGAATGCAGTATTTTCAATATGAACACCTTCCCCTCTAAGAATCCTCAGGAACAGAAAACCTGCACGAAGAATATTCCACACTCATTAGCTATCCCTAACTGATCACCCACCTCTTCCCTTGTCAATACCCCTTTCGCAAACTCTCTCCTTCAGGAAACCTTCGAAATTGACCCACTCCATCACACCTTTGCCTATAAAAAGGTGGCAAACAAGGTCAGGCCAGTCGCAACTATGATGCCAGCCCATGCACAAATCATCTGACGATTCCCAGAGGACCCTGTCCTCTCACTTCCTCCTTTATCCACTGCACCCCCTGACTTCCTACCTGGCAAACAACTCACCCAGGAACGAATGGACGAGCTCTGTATATTTAGAAATGAGTTCCTATGGCCAGAAGAGTGCAAACTCATGGCTCAGGTATTAACAAATAATGAGTATGCCCTGGCTTGGGACAAGTCTGAGAAAGGGCAATTTTGAGATGATTATTTCCCTCCCATCATTATTCCCACTATTGAGCACACTCCTTGGACTTACTGTCAACCTCCCATCCCTCCTGGAATCCGTGATGAGGTTATCCAACTCATTAAATCAAAGATTGCATCTGAAGTCTATGAACCATCCAACAGTTCATATCAGTCCAGGTGGTTTTGTGTAGCTAAGAAAAACAGCTCGGTGCACATTGTTCACAACTTACAACCCTTAAATGCCGTCACAGTGAAAGATGCAGCTACACTCCCCTATGTTGAACTATTTGCAGAGCAGTCCACAGGGCACTTGATATATACCATGATGGACTTATTTGTTGGTTTTGATCATCGGGCTTTGTTGAACAAATCACGTGATTTAACCACATTCCAAACACCTTTAGGGACCTTTCAGCTCACCATATTACCACAAGGATGGACTGACTCCCCAGCCATCTTCCAGAATGATGTAGCATTCATCTTACAAGCTGAAATGGAGGTCACACCAAACTTTCAAGACAACATCAATATCCTGGGCCCACGTACACGATATGAGAAAGCGGATGGCTCATTTGAAGTCATTCCCAAGAATATAGGAATTCGAAGATTTGTTTGGGAACATTGCATCGATGCTAATCATGTACTTCACAGACTTAAACATGTGGGAGCAACGATATCAGCCAAAAAGTTGTTTTTGTGTGTGCAAGAAGTCCTTGTCGTTGGTCAACTCTGTACCTATGCCAGACAAACCCCAGATACTTCCAAAGTTGCCAAAATCAAAAATTGGCCTCCTTATTCATCTTGGACTGAAGTCCACGGTTTCCTAGGGACTACTGGAACAGTACACAACTGGATAGAAGACTATGCTTACATCACCCATCTGTTAATGAATCTCACTCGGATCAATGTTCCCTTCGTTTGGGACACAACTGCACAACAAGCCATGGACGCCCTCAAAAATGCCATTGTATCATGCTTGGTGATCCGTCTCACTGACTACAGATCGCAAGACAAGGTCATTTTGGTGGTGGACTCATCAAATATTGCCTGCAGTTGGATTTTATTGCAAATCTGTAATGGGGCATATTATCCATCACGTTTCGAGTCTATTACCTGGAATGAAAGAGAATCAAGGTACTCACAGGCCAAGATAGAGCTATATGGCCTGCTAAGAGCCCTTAAAGCCACGAAAGTATGGCTGATAGGACTTAAATGATTCATGGTAGAGGTTGATGCAAAGTACATTTGGGGCATGCTTAACAACCCCAACATTCATCCCAATGTGGCTGTAAATCATTGGATCACTGGCATATCTCTTTTCGACTTCACTCTTAGACATGTCCCAGGAAACAAACATGTAGCACCAGATGGCCTATCATGATGACCAATGGCACCTGGAGACAAAGAAGAGCCTACTGAGACAGCAGAAGATGTGGAAGATTGGATTAAAGAGATATTAGGGTGCGGGGTTTGGATGGCAAACAAACTAGAGAAAGGATGGTCTGTTAAAAGAATAACGAGTACTCTATCCCTCACCACTATATCACACAACAACAACCCCCCTTTGACCGTTCCTTCCCACGATGATGACAATCTACAGACCATTCAGAAATATCTTGAGACTCTATCCTTCCCCTCAGCAGTTTCCATTCAAGAATGAACTTGTCTCATTAAGTGCGCACATCACTTTTTCATTCAAGGGAATTGCCTATGGTGAAAAGAATCTGCAGGATGCCATCAATTAGTTATATTTGGGCTGGACTGAATGTGTATACTATGGGAAACTCATGACCAACTGGGACACAAAGGATTGTACCCTACTCAGTGAACTATCATGGATAGGTTCTGGTGGCCTCAGCTCGACAAAGACATCATCTGGTATATCAAAACATGCCATCAATGCCAGCTCAGATCAGTCGAGAAAGTTGTGATTCCACCTACCATCACTATTCTTGCCCCCCTGTTCTGCAAAGCATATACCAACTCCATGTACATGCCAAGTGCCCAAGAATATTCCTACATAGTACAAGCACACTGCTCCCTATCAGCCTGACCAGAATGGAGGATGATGAGGAAAGAGAATGGACACACCTTGGGTGGATTTTTGTTTGAAGAAGTTTTGTGCAGATGGGGAGGAATTGAAGAAATAGTCACCGATAATGGAACACCTTTCGTCACAGTGCTGGATTGGTTGGCAGAGAAATCTAGCATCTGCCATATTCATATTTGGGCTTATAACTTGAAGGCCAATGGAATTGTTGAACAATCTCATTGCACAATCCACAACTCTCTTGTTAAAACCTGCAATGGTGATATTACACAGTGGCCTAAAATCGCACCACATGTTTTTTGGTCAGATCGTGTCACTACCCGCAGATCTACAGGTCACTCACCATTTTTTCTCACTCACAAAGTCAAGCCATTCTCCCATTCAACATCACTGAGGCCACATTCATGCTACCAGACATCTTCAACATCATCCCTACCCCCAATCTTATCGCCATTTGAGCCTGTCAACTGGAGAAGAGAAGTGAAGACCTTACATTAGCTCATGACCAACTTATCAAAAGTCACATTGAATCGATCCAAGACTTCAAGCGTCAGTTTGCGAATACCATCTGTGATTATGCATTTAAGCCTGGAGACCTCATATTAGTACTCAATAAGAAAATCAAGAAAGCATCCAACACCAAGTGCAGGCCCCAATATTTTGGACCTATGGTTGTTATCTCATGCTCTCAAGGAGGATCATATTGACTCGCAGAAATCAATGGAGCAGTGTCCAAACTCACCTTCACAGCCTTTCAACTCATTCCATATCACCCTCATTCTTCCACCTCAGTTGAGGTCACTCAATTCATAGACCCACTGGAAATCATAGGAACCAATGAAGAATAACACTTAGATGTGTTTCATTTTTTCTTGTTGACAGCTCATCCTTTTGTTTTAATCTTGCTGTTATTGATTTGCTTTCCTCATTTCAAATACATTACAAGAGTTTTTTTTGCTATTAGTTCAAAGATTGACCAAGTACAGTCAATATTCAAGTGGGGGGGTGGTGTAAGGATTCATGATCCTTTGCGCACAGACTCTAACTCACAACAAGAGGCAGTGTCCATCCACGTGACTTACAGATACGGAAGGTGTTACCTTCTGTCTCTGAGTCACGCCAATACACCCTTTTTTCTTACCTTCATTAGCTCACCGTCATTGCTGTCCAGCACTGCCTAGCCACTCCTTGCAACAAATTTTCATTCCATTCACATCACTACTCTTGTTAAAATATCAAACTATACCCATTCATACCAAAGATTACTCCTCCTTCTCATATTCTCCATTCATTCTACCCTGTAAGGACCAGCGCCACTCCCTTCAGCACCTGTCCTCTCATAATCATCGGTCAGGTCCTACCCAAAGACCCTTGCCATTTTGCACTTATATACAGCCATGTACCCTCATATCAAGTAGTGAAAATTTCATTCCCAGTTCCCACTCCAAGTATGACCTAAAGCCTTGCAGAAAAAGTCCTCATCTAAAATGTTTGATCTATCTCTTCATATATTACTCGACCTGTTTTTCTAACTACATCATCCATTCGCAATTCCCTGATGAACTCATAACCAGCCTTACACATAGGTCCAATGGGCCATTACAAAGATGTGATTACTGGGATGTTTGGAAAAGGAACACATCTATTGGATGCTATGTATAAATATGTTTTGGAAGACATCATGCCTGAGGATGAGCACAAAGAAGGGATTCCCATATTTTGCTCTGTGATGGGGCAAATTCTTGTATCATTGGAACTGCTTCCCATGCCTGCATTGACTGCTATGCGACAGCATTTTCCTGTGGGGGCTTGTGATTATGAAATGGACCAGGTCATTGGGTCACTGGGGTTGCTTTTGACCAGCACCTTGGATTTCCGTACTCCCATCCATCCCCTCCACGCATCCTTCTATGATTTTCTCACAGACAAATCGTGGAGCAACTTCTTCTTCATTGATACGTCATTGGTGCAGAGTGATCTTGCTTTTGCCACACTTCAGGTCATGGAGGATGAACTTCACTTCAATATCCACTCATTGGAGAGTTCTTACTTGCCAAATTCTGCCATCCCTGATTTGGCAGAATGAGTGAAGAAGTCAATTTTGACGGAGCTATCATACTCATGTCACTTCTGGGGGATTCATGTAACAGCCATGTCCTTTGAGCCATCGCTCACTAAGGAAGTTGAAGCATTTTTCAAGGGAGAACGCCTTCTTTGGTGGTTGGAAGCAGTGGCTCTGATGAGAAGCATGGGTGGCTCAGTAGTGACACTCTCATCTATCACAAATTGGGTTTTGGTGCATTGCTCAAGCTCATTCTTTGCCTGACAAATTCTTATGGGTAGTGGGATGGTTGTAGGGTCATACCAAGTTCATGGATGTTAGCAACACTGCCAGGGATACCCTGCATTTCATATGAACATTCACAACCACCATTTTATGCAGCACTCTCCATTTATACCTCTCTGCTCTGCCGTTTGCTCCAACACAGTTGAGAATGTTTTGCAAGTTCACTGCAAAGTTTCCTTGTACCCCCTGCATTGCTGCTGGCCATGTCAAAAATTGGCCTCAGATGGAAAAGATACTCCACACAAATGTTGTGGTTAACTTGGTTGCACTGTTGCCAGACAGAAAACATATTGCATGTGGTTTAGATAACAGAACAATCCAGGTACAGGATGTGGATACTGGTGAGGAGGTATTGTGTGCCCCTCTTCAAGGTCACACTAGCTATATTATGTCTGTCACATTCTTGCCAGATGGACAACACATCATTTCCAGTTCATGGGACAAAACAGTCTGGGTATGGGATGCAAAGACTGGCAAGGCATTAGGAACCCCTCTCCAAGGCCACACTGACCATGTTCGGTCTGTTGCAATCTCACTGGATGGGAGATACATTGTGTCTGGTTCATATGACAAGACAATTCAGGTATGGGACATGGAGACTGGCAAAGTATTTGGTCTACTCCAAGGGCACACAGACCAAGTTCGGTCTGTCACAATCTCACCAGATGGAAAATGCATCATATCTGGTTCAGCAGACAAGACAATCCAGGTGTGGAATATGGAGACTGGCGAGGCTTTGGGCATCCCTCTCTGAGGACACACAGACTGCATTCAGTCTGTCACAATCTCCCCAGATGGCAAATACATTATCTCTGGTTCAAATGACAAGATGACTCAAGTGTGGGATATGGAGACTGGCGAGGCATTTGGTGCCCCCTTCCAAGGTCACACTAGCTCTGTCTGATCAGTTGCAGTCTTGTTGGATGGAAGTTGCATTGTGTCTGGTTCAGATGACCAGACGATCCAAGTGTGGGATGCAAAGACTGGCATGGCAGTAGGATCCTATCTCCAAGGTCACACTGGTCAGGTTTGGTCTGTTGCAATCTCGCCAGATTGAAGTTGCATAGTCTCTGGTTCAAATGACAGGACAATTTGGGTGTGGGATGCTGACACCATTATGGGCAAGGCATCAGTTGCCGCCCTCAAAAGCCACACTGCCTCCATTAACTCTGTTGCAATCTCACCAGATGGATGTTTTATTGTGTCCAGCTCAGATGACACGACAGTTCAGGTGTGGGATATAGAGACTGGGAAAGCATTAGTTGCCCCCCTCCAAGGGCACACTGACCATGTCCTGTCAGTCGCAATCTTGGCAGATGGGAAGTGCATTGTGTCTGGTTCAGCAGACAAGAGCATCCACATGTGGAATGTGGACACTGGGGAGGCATTGGGTGTTGGTTTCCAAGGTCACACTGACTATGTCCAGTCTGTTGCAATCTCACTGGACAGAACCCGCATCATGTCTGGTTCAGATGACAAGACAATCCAGATGTAGCATGTTGAGACTGGCGAGGCATATCATCTCAGTGGGCACTCTGACTACGTTTGGTCTGTCACCATCTCATCAAATGGAAAACACACAGTGTCTGGTTTGGATGACAGGACAATTCAGGTGTGGGATATGGGGACTGGCAAAACATTGAGAGCTTCCCTCCAAGGCCACACTCACTATGTTCTCTCCATTGCAATCTCGCCAGATGTATCTCACATTGTATCTGGCTTACAAGACAGGACTATCCATGTGTGGGATATGGGGACTGGTGAGCCATTGGGAGCCCCCCTTCAAGGCCACACTAGCTGGGTTAACACTGTTGTGATCTCCTCAGATGGTAATCGCATTGTGTCTGGCTTGGATGACAAGACCATCTGGGTGTGGGATATCAAGACTGGTGAAGCAGTTTGTGCTCCTTTCCGAGGGCACATTGGACCCATTCTGTCTGTCACAATCTCACCTGATGGCAAACGCATTGTGTCTGGGTCAGACGACAAGACCATCTGGATGTGGGATCTAGAATTTCTAATCCAGTACCAAGTGTTTGAAGCACCTGTGATATGTTTCTCACCTGACCTAACTCATGCCCTTCATTCCGCCTCCTCCTTTATCCAAGATTCTAAAATCACAGTCTTTTCCAGCCTGAATGATGATGGATGGGTTGTAGGTCCCCAAGGACGACTACTCCTCTGGATCCCACTCAATTTCCACCCGATGGTGTATGCCCCAGGCAACACGTTGATGATATCCAACAATGCTCTGCAGCTGGACTTGAGTCATGTCGCACATGGCACATCATGGCACAAGTGTCAGGAACAGTAGTGGGTTACATTTGTATCTGTCAGTTGTCCTTTAGGCATGTACATGTACTTATGTTAATCAACTGCCAGTGAAGATCTTTGCACTTCCTACAATTTTCATACCATACATGGTGAATGTACGAGTTCTGGCCGGTCTTGGTACAAGTCTGCATAGACTTCTGGTCTGCGGTCTGGGTACAAGTCTGGGTACCCCTCGGCAGGCTCAGCAATTTCGAGCGGAGTCAGCCACTCCTTGCGACCATGTGAATGTACCTACAATCCCGCCCATCACTCGCCCGCCACCCGCCAGCTGTCACGATCTCCTAGGAATACTGCTTATATGCCCGCCCACCATCGCTGGAGGTGGTGCCAATGGCATCCTCCATTTAGACGCCGATTAAACCATCTTGGAGCTGCTCAAATACCCCACCCGCCCATTGTTACAGCCATCCGAGTCCCTCTTCCTCCCCACGCATATCCATATCTTTTGGCTTGCCTCCTTTACATCGCCCTCCTTTCTTCGTGCCGTCCTCTTGATAACATCTCGTCTTTTTCCCACTATGTCTGCCCCATTGTCTCATGCTGACATCACGCTTCTTGCACAGTTACTCATCCGCCTGTCTCCTACTGGCCTCGTCACTGACTGCACCAGTTGTGGTGGTGCAGTTGCCTTGTCGATCTGTCGGTCCGATAAGAACGGGAATGGCGGAAAACCAATGGCAAGGGTACGTGCTGCTCTGATCTTTGCTGCATACTATTGACATAAATTGCCAGCATACATCATGTTCGTTCTACCGTTGGTATCCCAAACTACTTGCCTTCCCGCACATCACATCATTAATTCCCATGTCAACTGCATCACCAAGTCCCCCCAGCTCTCAACCAATCGCCTCCTCTAGTGGTACTACCCTCACCATGCTGCCGCCCCCCTTGACACAGCCCTCGGGCAGGCGCCAATGCAAGCGGGGTGAGCGGTGTCTACGCTCTTTCTGCCGTCATGTACGCGCCTTGCGCTGCAGCCGTAACTCATGCTTAAGGCATTGTCGCGAGGCGGGCAGATGTCCTTTCCATGGGCTTAATGATGGCCCACCTATGCTTGGAGACGAGGAGGATGATTTGCTGATTGAGGAGCCTGAGGATGGTAGCTTTGGCTGTGAGGACCTTCGTCAGGCATTGCACGCCTCTCTTCAAGACTTCGGCCTTCCCATCCCAGATGCACCCCTCCCTTCTATGCATGACCTTCTGTCCACACCACCTGCTCCTGTCCCTTGCGATCGTGTCCAACTGCCGAGCATTTCTCTGGAGGGTGACACGTCTCCCCCCCCTGCGCTACCATCCACGCCAGTCCCCAAGTCAACGGCGAAGCATCCGCGAATCACACAACAGATGGACCCTATATGGGCCACTGATTTGCGTGCCCGGGCCAGGCAGGAGGCTGATGATAAGCGGGTTGAGGAGCGCCGCAAGGAGATGGAACGAGAAGCAAGGCAACGCTTCGTATTGCATTGGTTTGATGCTGTAAGTGTTGTCTCTTGTTTCCATCAGGACTTAACTGATATTATACCTAGGACAATGCCGCTGTCAAGGTGGAATGGGTGTCCAAGTGCCCTTACTATCCTCAATGGCAGCTTGCTGATGATCCTGAGCTTGTCGCCTCCTTAGGCACAGATATTCAAAAGATCGAAGTGTATGACGAGCATTTTTGACGCTGGATTCCCACTGCCCTCACGCATACCATCTCCCTCGAGTCTGGCTGTCATCTATTTCTTCGACGTTATGGTGTCATCCAGTGTAACGGCTTCCAGGAGCTCTTGGTGGCATCAAAACATACTTCGCGCCCTCATCACCTTCGGTTCAACATGACGGGCGAGCGCGATGTTGTGCGAACGAAGCTCAAGGCCAAGCGGGAGATCATTGAGATACCATCTTCCCCGGTCATCACGGTCAAGCACGAATGGGAGGAGAGCACTGAGCTTGCTTTCACCCCGATGCGTCCAAAGCTCAAGGCCAAGCGGGAGATTATTGAGATACCATCTTCCCCGGTCATCACGGTCAAGCGCGAATGGGAGGAGAGCACTGAGCTTGCTTTCACCCCGATGCGTCCACGACTTGATGTCGAGGACTTCAACAGTCGTTATGCAACATCTGTGTCGCCCACTCCCTCTCCACTCCTCATCTGCAGTGGCAGCACCATCTCTCTCACATCCAGTCCCCCTTGTGACACATTCTCGATGTCAGATTCCTTGTCGACATCATCAGTCCTTTCAGTTGCGTCCTTACCTCACGCAAGTGCCCCAACACGACGACAACCAACTACAGTTCCTACTATCACCACGATTCCTGTGCCCCACTATGATCCCGCCAAGCCATGGCAGGTGTGGCCCCATGGCATGCACACCATCGATATGGTCGCTGGCTTTCGGCAGATGGACGACAAGCAACTGCGTGCAATCCACCTCCAGCACGAGCTGTTCCCCCTCGTCTTCGGAGTCCCCTATGTCAAAGCCACCTACCACCACAATCGCAGGATGTGGCAAGTGACGGATCATGCGGTCCTTGCTGAGCACGAGGCTGCAGGTCATTCATCATTGGGTCTTTGGTCGCACTACCTTGACGCTCGTCGCAGGGCACTTGGGCAGCAGAGCAAGAAGCCTGGCAAAGCCAGGTAAACATACCACCCCTTGAAATATTCTGCCTTGATTTGTTGACCGTTTGTTTAATTCACTCTTCACTTGTCCATGTCGTAGTTATCTTTTGCAATGTTATGATGTTTTAAGCAGATGCATACCTCAGTGGCTGGTCCCAGCAGATCGATTTATGTGCCTCTATATAAAGATGACAATGAAGCTGAACCCATGTCCGACTTCGAACCGATCAAAGACGCTTCAGATACAGGGCCCACAACCATGGCCGAGCCGCAAGACCACAATCAGGCGCGACTCACGGCAATGCTGGCGGTAAGGGAAAAGGTAAGGGCTCTTCTGTGAAAACAAAGTCGCTGGCAGATTTACATTCAAAGCTTGCGAAAGAACATGTCCTTCATGGAAATGATGTGCTCGCCACTGAAACGATCCATTTCCTTTCGCTCATGGATATAGAAGGTGGGCATCTGATGTGAATAAGGCTCGAACGACGAACCTAATTGCCGCCGTATAAAGACAATGAAGCTGCTGTCGGTAAGGGAAAAGGTGAGGGAACTTCTGTGGAAACAAAGTCACTGGCGGATTTACATTCAAAGCTTGCGAAAGAACATGTCCTTCAAGGAAATGATGTGCTCGCCACTGAAACGATACATTTCCTATCACTCATAGACATAGAAGAACAAAGTGTTCAGGTGCATGAGCCGAGAGGTTGAGAATGGTCATAACATTGACATTTAACTAATTCTAAGTAAAACATGGGTGATAAGGCCTTTTGCCCTGTGCATGCAGTGTAGCTAGAGTAACACGATTGCGCCGAATGATCATCTCATCTAAAAAGAACTCGTACTTGACTGGTGTCATCTCGCGACAGATGTTGTGGAAGGCGCCGAACCACACATTGATCTGCTCCGCGATCGAAGAGTTGAAGTAGTACCCACCATCCTCATCCAACAACTCTGGGTAAGCCTTCATGTCGCAGTGCTCGCGACACAAAGTGTCACTTGCCTTATGCTTCGTCCAGTGATGGAACGCATCAACGCACATGCCGACGCCATCGAAGAATTTGATCTGATGGCTTGTGACTTCACGGAGGGCATTGCAGTTGGAGTCGTAGATTAGGTGCTGTGGTTTGCGTGCACGCGGAAGAGAATATATTTGCTCAATAAGCAGCTATGCAACATCAGCAAGACAGACCAAGCTAGAACAGGATCACTTACTAGGACATTTGATACCGCCTCATGATGATACATAGTACTACGTGCATTGATGATCCCACAAGGACGAACAACGAGCTGTTCGTTGTTTGTCCGTTGACGTCGGAAAATCGCCTTGAGTTTGCCTTGAGTTTCCTTTGCCGTATAGGCAAGATCTTCGTCGTCATCGACTCCAGTGGAGATTGTCACCGCCGGCTGCACAAGGCGAGTGTCTCCAGTGTGTCCATCATGCTCGTACCACTCGTCTCCATCTTGGACAGCGAGACCATCTCCAGCATCAATGGAGGCCATGGCATCATTGGACTTCGTGAGCTTCTGATGCCGTGTTCGACTCTTGCCGCTTCGCATGGACTTGACATTGAGAGTCTCCATTTGAAGGTGGAGAGGGTCGTTGCAGGCTTTGCGAGGCTTCCCAGACTGACTGTCACAAGTCACAGGCTGATCACATCCCTCCACAGCACAAACCAACTCCAGACGCTTGTGTGCAGGGTCGATAGAGCAGTACCGATGGCGATTATTGGCGAGGGGGTTGGTGCATCGCGGGACGGCACAGCACGGATGCCCCACAGTGACACCGTCAGTGACAACAACCTCTGTGCGGCTGAGTGTCCCATCAGGCATCTCGAACACCCGCAGGCAGCCATCGCAGGCATGTGGAAGCTCCTCTTGTCCATGAGTGATGATGTGCTCGGTGCGCTGACGCATGGCATGCGTGAACCGGTCTTTTTGCTCTCCTCCGTGAGGGACTTGTAGGTGAATCCCGCGCCGATGATGATCGTCGAGCAATGCCAGGAGGGTGAAGGAATCCCACACCTCCTCCGTTGTCAGCGAGCTCCCAAATTGCCAGGGAACACCATGATCGGGAGATTGACGAGACTGTGCAATATCATAGACACGCACACAATTCGTTGCCGAGACACTGAATAGAACAGTTAGAGACAAAAGGAGGATAACGACGAAGTACTTACGGAATCTGCATGAGATCCATCCAGCTCATCACGAGCTCGAGCTGGATGAATTGATGTTCAGCGACTTGTAAGTAGGATGGTATACCACCGTAGTAAGTCCTCATACCATCCTGGACGCTGTAATTGTGGTGATAATTGGTATGACACACTAAAAAAATGAACACAAGTTAACAATGAATGTATCGAGGGCATGAATACTCACCTCGACACTTCAAGTGGACAGACCAAGCAGGATGAGCGCCTTGCGCATGGGTAAACACAACAACACATCGTTGCTCTTCTTTCTTCAGGAGAGAGTTGTTGCGCCAGGCATTGCAGTTTGGATTGATGCATGTCTTGACAGGAGGGTAGAGAGTGTGCTTTGCTGTAAGATCCATGAGTATCAAGCCAACATAGATTAAACAATGTACTTACTGATCCCTCGTTTGTGGCCGTACAACCTGAATGCTTCCTCATCGGCAGCAGCGGCCTCTCCAGCGGTGGGCAACACCCAAATGAGATCCTTGACAATGTCCCATAGGACATCAACAGCATCCTCGGAGATCGCGACTCGTTCGGCCAGAAACTCGTTGACAGAGGGAGGTAATATGTCAGGCGCGATGAGGACGGAGACAGTGTGCGGCTGAGGTTGTAGAATGTCGTCTTTGAGAAGGCTGGTACACCGGAGGAAGGCTGTAAGATCGAGGAAAGGCATGGTGGCAAGCTGCTCATGTTGCTGCATGGCAGCAAAGACAGAGCTGATGTCCATGATGGGCCCGTGCGCTGGTCTGCAGCGCCTGATGGCAGTGGCAGCAGGTGTAGCGTTGGCGGGAGGGGGGTAACGTTGGTATGCAGTGCCTGGCGGCGGCGGCAATGGGTGGCGGCGACGTGATGTGACTGGCGGGGTGAGGGTAGCATGCTCGGGGGGCACCGACAGCTTCAAACTCCGTCAGAGCATCGCCACCTGTACCCAGACCGCAGACCTGAAGTCTATGTAGACTTGTACCCAGACCGGCCATATCAGAGACGCCCTCCATACATGTTTCCCTTTTTGCACGTCATCCGTTCCATTCTGCTACTTAATGGGCTCGCTCTTGAAAAACAGTTCAGGGGTGCACGAATATTTCACTACGTTTACATGCTCTCCTCATGTCGCTGCTATACCATCTAGAATTGCTTTCCCGTTTACTTCCTGCAGGATAAACTGCAAACTTGAACCACTACTCGACAATGGTCCTCTCCTCGTCGGAATCCATTACCTCTTGACTTCACCCCTCGAAGCCTTGCCCACCATGATAGACTGCAACGCCAAATAACTACCCAAAAGTGGACGGTGTCGCGTACTCAATATTCAATCGAGCTGTTGATTCGCATCTTTCATCCATCGGAATCATAAAACGTTTTGAATACGTCAATCATCCCCACTATCCTCGTCCATCATGTCGTCGACCTCTTTCCTCATGTTGGGCACATTCACATATGGCACCTTGTTCCGGATCCAACGTCCTAGTAACCAATCCACCCTACACAAGAACTTACGCATTGGCTACCTGAGAAGGCTGCCAAATATCCACTCCTATGTTCAGAGCAAAGCCGTCGATTCTACTAGAATGTGCAAGAACTATGTCCGCAAGCCAATTATCCACGGTATAGGGGTATGAATTTCCGACCATGAAGTGTACAATAACATATTTCAATGATACAGAAGGAGAGCTTGTACCGGTGGGTGTCTGGAAAGTCGTCGTCGCAGTTACCGAAGAAGAAGTAGGTGTCATGCTAAACGATTGTCCAGCTGACGAATTGAGGGCACGTAGTATAGGCTGTACCGTGGTAGCAGAATTGTGGTTCCGATGGTTTATGTGTCCGATAAACCTCAAGGGAGAAGATAAAAAAAAAAGCGACAAAAGAAAGAAAACCGAGTGGAAAGTGCACGAGCATTATGGATGGTGACACCAGAAGTTAAGCAAGTGTTAGGAAGTGAGTGGAAGGTTAATAAAGAGCTTGCGGCACGGCCGCCACGATGCTGGGACTGATCAGAAGAAAAGAAAAGACGTGGGTTTGGACGGACTCATTCTTATTAAGTATATGGTCACCGTTTCGGCGCTTGATGCTAGCCAATGGACAGAACGTCAAAAACAAGCTCGAGTCAGAACAATGACAACCGCCGCCAAGGTCCGCAGAGCTTATTGTTCCATGTGACTCATCACGTGACCTCCACAACGTCCATGACATAGCTTTGAAGCCTTCGCCTTGAATTTGGCTGAATGGCTCGACTTTTGCTCGAAAAAATTAGCAGAAGCGATAGCCCATTCAAGCCCTAATTACGGCATGGTTAGGCTAGATTAAGTGAATTCAACATACGTGTCTTTATCATTGAATTCTTCATTAAGAGTGAGCGCCCATACATAGGACCCACGCGTTGACTGTAGCGTACGAACATTGATGTCCTGGAAACAAGCAAAATCAACACCTTGACCAATCACATCACTTGTCGTACATACAAGGATCATGCCCCCTAACGAGCGACTAGCCTAGCCCAGATGAGAATGCAGTCACCACTTCGGCCTGCGCAACGCGTTCTTTTGGTGTAAGGTATTCTTCCCTCTCGCACCCCTCACGGCCTGCAGGTCCTCAAACTTCCTCTTCGCATATCGTCGTGCTTCTGCATCATCGACTAACTCATCGACCAACGTTCTCTTGCGGTGAGCACGAGCAAGATTGTCCGTACTTGCTGTGCCAAATGGCGTGTTTGTAGTCACAATGGTGCCAATCTAAATCAAAAATAAGCCTCTGCAATATGATGGATCATATTAGAGACCTACAGCAAAATGTTTCGGGAGTCCTTTGATACCCTTCCCATCGCCGTCATCTTTACGATAGAAGCGCTTGGGATCAAGCTGATTACGCAGGCGAAGAGCTTCAACTTCACGATGTAATCGAGGTAGATCGGCTTCAGCGGGTGCTGGAAGGTCAAACCAGCTTGGACCAGCGGTTTGATTTCTCATCTGAAAGTATACACGTCCTTGAGTCCTTCAGTTGATAGGATCATAGTGAAACTCACAGCTTTTCGCTGTTTTTTAGTTGATGTTTTGCCGGCAAGCGTTGGCTTTGGAGGGGGTGCAGGAGCAATGGTTGCAGAGGTGGCTGCTTCTGCGCTCTGTATGTCTGGGTCTCGTAGAGTCGCAGGGGCATCACGTCGATCTTTCACAAACTCGAAATATGCAGGCGGAAGTTCTCCAGGATCCAATGGCGGCAATGGCCTGCAGCAAGACTCAGAAAAATGAAGGATGACCTTATAACATCCAGTACCTCTCGGATTCGTCACCATCCAATTTGATAATGTCTTCTCCATCGCCAAACGCATTTTCTCGGAGTGCCCTTTTCATGTTAGCTGACTCTCGAGCATTTGATTTTGCTTTGTCCAAAAGAGACTGCAAGTATTCTTGCGTGATTTCTTCATCGTCCGAGTCCGAATCCGAGTCGCTATCGGAGGATGAATTTGAGCTAGAGCCTGACGAAGAGCTTTCTGACGCCAGGTCGTCGAAAGAGATGAAGTCATCTTGGGTAACCTTCCTTCTCCTTTTATCTTTCGCTGCTATTGTGTTTCCAAGAACTGCTGCAGGTGGACTCGACATAACAGTACTAGTGTTAATGTAGAATTTTATATTTACAGCCTAGCTAGTGGGCTGGGATGTAGTGCGTTGCTTACATAATGTTACCATTACCCAACGGTGATCGCGGTACAGTAAGTACGCCACACGCCTCATGTGATCATCCGATGACCATGTTCGGAAGCCTCAGGTGCATTGGTTGTGTTGGGTTTGAATTTCGCACTGGTTATATATCTGTTTTGCAGGTGATGATAGGATTGATAAGACTCTACACTCAAGGTTAAGGATCCTGTTGACTAATTTTATCATAAACTAGGTATGCTTGTAGTCCATCCTTCGAGTTGTTGCGATATCTGCCTTGATCCCTATTCTACCTCGTCAGATCTTGTGACTTCTCCACATGCAATCGAGTGTGGTCATATCTTTTGTCTTGCGTGCGTCTGAATTTCTACTCTCGGCTAGCTTGCGCCCAGCAATAACATCTCATACCCAGGTGCCTTCGCTCCTTAAACACAAGCAGATGTCCCTTCTGCCGCGAACTGTTCAACCCAAATCGTGTCAAGAAACTTCATGTCGGAAATCCACCCGAACAAGGAAATGCTGAACAGGATGTTATCTATGATCATGCTGATTTCCTTCTTCGTCGGATATCTCTAGTCTCAGCCGAAGGTGTGCCCGAAGTCGATGTCAGTGAAGTAGTCTCTGAAGTGCAGGAATGGCTGCAGTCTCAACCAGATGGCCCCTATTCTGTGAGTCCTTTTCACTCTCAACGCGCATCGCAAACATGATGTACACCGATGCTTGCTGTCAGTACCTTAACAAGTTCTCATCAAATGTCTCATATGCGGTGTTTTTAGCATGCTATACCGCTTCGAGCTGCCTTGGATTCCCTCCAGCGATATAAAGCTCTTCAACTTGAGAATGAGCGTGAAAAAGCAGAATGTCGTCGTCTTCGTGACTTGCTTCACAACAGTACACTACTAGTAACTACAGACAATGTCCCGTGAGTCGCTACTCATAAATATCGAAATCTTTTCTAAACAAATTCTCCGCAGAGAGGTGATCATTCGGTTCAGTGGTAATCATGTTGGACTTAACTTGCATCCATGTAGCCGTCGCAATTGCAACAAAACCTTGACAATCGTCGATCTCAATATTTCATCATCTCCGACTCGCCAGACAATTTCGAGTGGATGATCGATCTCTTCTGAGTTATTGTCGTGCTGGGGCTTTATTTAGCATTAGATTTTCCGCTCCTGTGGTGGATCTAGAGTCGCTCTTGCTTATATTTATTGATGCTGATTATTACTTTATCGTCATCTTTCGAGTTGTCCTCGATCGAGTACGTTAAATATTATCATTCATTCCATTATTGCACAGAATGTTTGATGATGTGAATGATTTGGTGTGTCAAGAACCCGTTCGGTTTTCTTGGTCATTCTGTGCGCTCGTGCCTCTGGGTCCCCTTCCCCTTCCAGTTTCTTACCTTATCGGCCAGGTGTTTATAGTACCCTGTTATCGATTGGACCTCACTCGGTTCCTGTGATTGAACACAGTCCGAACGCCCTTCGTACGGCGTTCACAACGAAAAGACCTCAGACTTAACCTGATTTATGCTCAATGTTGCAGCCATTATCGAGCGGTACACTTATTTTTTTTTACTTACTAGAGGGCTTCGACCTATGTTAGCTCACCAAGCGGCATCAAGTGCATCCACGGACTTGGATGCCTTTGTAGTCTAAGATCAGAAGATGAGAGAGAAAGAGATGTAATCAGCATAAATCTATGACAAGCACGAAAGTGTTTTCGAGAGACATGCAATCTGAGAGAGAGAAACGGATTGTGAGTTGTGAGCAAATATTACATCCGGGAAGACGACGAAGAGCGTTGAAAACTTAGATAAACGAATCAAGGAGGGGTTGTTAAGTCTGGCTTAACAAAGAGGGTCTGGGCAAGGCACGTTGATCCTACGAAATGCGAAAGAAGCAGCTTGAGATTGACAAAGATAAAAACAGACCTTCGGAGGATGTTGAATCAAAAAGTGCACAGTCCGAAAGGAAACGCTAATCCAGACCAAAAGATACTGGAAGTAGCAGAAAGGGAGGTGGATGGATGCAAGTGATAGGCGAAAGAAGATGGGCGCAGAGAAGGACAGGAATCAATGAGGCGCCCACTGAACTCGAACTAGATAGAAGAGAAGCACACGTGTGGCGAATCTGCATGTGACTGCTTACGGAGATCATGTTTCGTGTGTCACGAGCTCGTGATCCACTTGAAATGGGCAATAATTAATGGGAACGAGGAATATGTATGTACAAGTTGAACATGCTGTTGGTTGGTTCATGATGTAGTGCGGTTACAATTATATCATTACGTAATATGGTATTTGCAATTCATACCGATACTACGTCAAGTACTTACCATTTTACGTCGTAAAACCCCCAAGTATTCCTGAGCAAAAACACGTTTTGCTGGGTTTGAATTTTGCACCAGTTCTATCTTACTTATACGTAACGGGTAACAGCAGGTAATGATAAAAAGTCTGCACACTCGAGGTGGGTTCAAAGAGTCCTGTCGGTCAATAAACTAAATATGCTTGTCGTACATCCTTCAAGTCGTTGTGACATCTGCCTTGAGCCCTATTCTACTTCAGATCTTGCTACTTCTCCACATGCAATTGCCGAGTGTGGTCACATCTTCTGTTTCAGGTGCGTCTAAATTTTTACTAGACTTCCCGCCAGCTTGCGCCCAGCAACAATTTTTGTTCATACCCTCTTCAATCCTAGGTGCCTTCATTCCTTGAACACAAGCACATGTCCCCTCTGCCGCCAAGTTTTTGATCCAAATCGTGTCAAGAAACTGCACATCGGAAATCCCTCCGAACAAGGAAATGCTGAACGAGACGATACCGAACAGGGTGTTGTCTACAATCATGCTGATTCCCTTCTTCATCGGATGTCTCTAGTCTCAGCCGAAGGCGTGCCCGAAGTCGATGTCGTTGAAGTAGTCTCCGAAGTGCAGGAATGGTTACGGTCTCAACCGGATGATCCCACTTCTGTGAGTCCTTTTCATTCTGTAGGCACATCGCAAATGCGATGTATACCGATACTTGCTGTCAGCGCCTTGTCCAGTTCTAATCAAATTTCTTACATGCGGTGTTTTTAGCATGTACCACTTCGAGCTGCATTTGATTCCCTCCAGCGATACAAAGCTCTTCAACGTGAGAGTGAGCGTGAAAAAGCAGAATGCCGTTGTCTTCGTGACCAGCTTCGCAACAGTACGCTAACTACAGACCATGGCTCCAGAACATCTCGTGTTGTGGATGACAGTCTCCTTACTAGGATTGAGGAAATAGAGACCAAACATACCCTGTGAGCTGTTACTCATAAATAACGAACATTTTTTAAATGATTTTTTGCAGAGAGGTGATCATTTAGTTCGGTGGCGTGCACGTTGAAGTTGACTTCCATCCACATAGTTGTCGCAATTGCGATCTCAGTTGCAAAACCTTGGTAATCCCCAACCACGATACCTTAACATCAATACCAATTCCCTCCCCCCTCGGCCAAATTCCTTTCCTCGAGCAATGAATTTTGATACTCACATGCGAATGGGACATTCTCGTCCTCTGCACCGTCCTCGACTGACACCCTGGATTCCAGTTGTCTTCTCGTTGATCATTTTCTGCAGTATCATCGAGGCATGAGCACCTTTTATTCCAACAACGGTGAAATACTACTAACCCCCTATGGTAGCTTTCAATCTCAGCCTGGCTCACGTCGCGTTTTACTGCCTACCACAACTACTTCAGTATAGCTGAACGAGACCGCACCCGTTTTCTACTGTTCACTTCGGCATGGACGATCGTATTTTCCAGTCTCTACATATTGTTCTTTTATCTTCAAGGCAGCGCTCTGGGCAGTGTGGTATCTCATATCTTGTACGTAATTTTCCTTTGACACGGACGATTGAACTTGCTGATAAACTCGTTGCAGCCTGTTTCTAACGTGGGCTTTCTGGACCGCGGGCGCTACAAGTATAACTACAGTTCTTAGTGGCGAGCTGAATCGCAAGTTCGTAACTTCTTAATGCTCATTGCTCACCTCATATCTTCTTAGTACCCCAAACGTTTTTGCATATCCTGTTCAACTCAATGCGCTACAAGGCTTTACTTGGGTTATTGAGTACGTGTCATTGATATATGTCTATGACTTTCTTGTTCATACTTTCGCTAGGGCTCTTGTAACTTTCTCGTTACTTGCTGTGCTCATCCGTAGCATGATCGCAACCCGTTGAGGTCATGTAATATACGGGTCACTGGTTGCTTGAGCGGGCTGTTGTTTCCCACTTGGTGCTCCTCCATCTATGTCATGCATTGTCATTATGGGCATGGTCTTGTAGCCGTAATGACAACGCATGACTAACATTATATACAACGCCTTCCATGCCTCCCCCGTGCGATCAAATAGTTTTGCCAGGCCTAGTTACTATATTGTATCTTTGGTGTTATATACGAGCAATATAAGACATGTTTTTGTGTTTTCACAAATCGAAGAGGACGTTGCTGAGCTAGTGACATGTCGTCCGCGTGCGCATTCGTTATGAGCATATTGACTGACAAGAACATTCTTAATTACAGTTGCGTTACTTATGAGGGACTCCCCACATACCCACAACAAAGTCACCTTTTCAATGCAACAAAGCTTACGCCGTACATATCTCCATACGACAACTGGATTCGACGAATCGGTGAATGCAAATAACATATTGACAGACTGAGCCAAACAGTCAAGCCAAGCTTGAGCTAATTTCCGTGTTGACTTCGTGATAGTTTAGTTTCATATACGGTCTCCCAGTCTAAGACGCGTCGCGTCGCGTCATTGGACAGGAATAGAATTCATGTGAGTGTGAAGTCATGTGATTCCGTATTTCTCCTGTTCGTCAATTGACCCCTATATAAAATTTCACCCTCTTACCGTAACCATCATCATCATGCTTGGGCTCGTAATAAAGACAGATAGTCTCCTCAGACCTCTCAAACAAACTCTCTCTCCGTTAGAAAGTCCCAACTTACTCCATTCAAACATCTCAAAATTCATGCCATCATTGCTCTCGCCGCTGAAACTCACAAGACTCAGTCATGTATTGAGACCCCTCATCTTCATCCTCTTCCACCTATGCTGTTTCATCATGCTGTTTCGACCAACAATCAATCACATCATATTGCACAAGCTCGGCCAAGTATTCAAATGGGCGCTGTTTTTCAATTCGCCCCAATATCTCATGGCCCTGTTCAAAATCCTCATGCTGGCGCTCGTGACCGCTGTCATGTACAATCCCGGTACCACAGTAAAATTTATCGCTTTTATATATACTATTTCAGTTGTGATTATGCGGCTGACTCTGCGTCTTCTCTTTCGTGCAGGTTTGTTGACGTTCAAACTCATCGTCCTGCTTGTACGATTCGCGTGGCATATCTGTCTACGGAGATTGGAATGTATATGGCACAGGTCGAATCATATTAGACGTCCGTGGTTGAATGGTGTATCCTCGGTAGAACGTACCTCGTGTGTGGATGTATGAGGTGTACACAAACGATTTCTTCGCTCCACGTTTTGATGAGTTCGAGGATTCACTGTCGCTTCTGCCAGCCAGTCGAAGTTGGACACTGCGCAGGTATACACGCGCTGTTAACATGTCAACAGGATGCCTTTCTTGTCGTGATTCCAAAGCATTTCTGGGGGTACGACTGTTCTGTCGTTGCCTTGCTCTGGGCCATTCGCACTCGTCGAGATATGAACGCATTCCACAAGGGATACTGATGGCGCCATCAGTATCCCTTGTGGAATGCGTTCATATCTCACGTCCACTAATGACGAGTATATTGCCATTACGACGGCTCTCCATGGCATCAAGTGAAAGTTGTAAAATATGCCAACGGAGCGCAAGACCGAATCCTCAATGTTCTACGAGGAACTATCTGAAAGGTCACATAGTAAGCTCAACATGTTGAAATTCCAGTGTGCCATGATCATTCTGAGAGGCCATTTCATGGTGGTGTAGGCCAAGGCGGTACTCCGCGATCAACTCCGCGTGTCTTCAATGAAATTAGTTAAGTTTGCGATGAATTCGTTCCAATATTAAACACATTCAGCAACGTGCTGCTTATCAGATCTCAACATACCAAAATGCAGGGGAGACGGCGAAATTTTAGTTACCGGGTGATGGCTCAGGTCGTGGGCGTGGTCGCGATAGTCACCACCCGCGAGTGAGTTCTCAGGCGCTGATTCGGTTAGGGGAGTTAGGCGAATCGTCTTCGGACCATGTGCTGTATTCCTGAGAAGTGCGACGGTCAGTTCAACTATGCACCGTTCCCCAAGAGTGGCGGGTGCTGACTGAACAAATAGAACGGCAAGACAAGAATATAATGTCATCTTTCACTGCCTTCCTCTAGTCGTGTTGTTCCAAAGCACTTCACGCACAGGATGGCACATACGATCCGCTTCTTAACTTGGAGCTTGTGTGAACTCTGTCATTACGTTGATCAAATGACAAGGAAGTGATCTCACCTATCATTCAGAGAGTCATTTTCGTTTCACCTCGGAAGTTCATTAACCTGGTCGATATTTCGCAGCATCAATTGAAGAAGCATACTTGGCATTTGTGAGATTTTATTTTAATAAGCCCCGACCACAACTATGCGACCATGCATGCATTGATCTGGCTGGTCACCAGTCTAAATGGCCCTTCCTGTATCCCTTCCTACCGGATGGGTCGCGAGAGTCTTAACACACACCACGAGGAGTGGAATAAAAGACGTACAAGAGGTCCACAATTGCCCTAAAAGCAGAGACTATTTGACCGGATGGATGTCCCAATACGTCGGCACCGATAACAGCCGTGTTCTGACTTTTCCCATAGATAGGTCCCCAGATGTTGATTCGGTCCGCTCGGAGGGGCGTTCACACAAGCCACCACCCGATTCATTCGTCTATTCCTTGACTACTGGCGGAATCAATGCATGGCATATGGAACATAGAGGCAACATTTTACCACGCAAGTCAAAGATCTTTGACAACCTTTAGCAGCCTAACCTCGGAAGCGGACCTGAATCTTGCTGACCTTCTATCCTTCCCACCGGGAAAATGAGAATTATCCGACATTTGGACCTATGTATTCCAACCTGGTCACTCATGAGGGCTTTGACAAAATTAAACGACAGAATTAGACATACAGATGAAATCTATGATCCCATCCTTGCCTGAAAATCCAGGGGTGATATGGGATGACCACGGATAAATAACGAGTCAACTGATCAACTCAACAATATGCCTAAATGCAACCTAGCATGCCTATCACATGGCACGAGGTTGCTACAAGAGTGAGGAACCAAAAACGATCGCAACCGAAACCACGTCCACGCCATCTCGCACCCAAAGTCTTGAATCGAGAGATGAATCGATTCCAAAATAAGGCGAGCAGAAGCGTCAAGACTTGGTCACGAGTGAAGCAAGGGAGAACTTATATCTACCTTGTAAACACGAGGAAATACAATGCACCGTAGACTGGTAGAGGGAAGGTGAGAATTTAGTTTTTCAGAGAAGTCGCAAGAACAGTCTGATGATACTGATCTAAGCGCCGTCAGTTGTTTGATTAGAGCAGGTATGCAGAGACAGTCGTGCTATTGGAGTCAAGAGATCGTCTGGAAACACCACATCTGATTTTACCCAAATCCCGTTGACACTTGAAGCTTTCCTGAGCAGTGACATACCGCAACGAGCCCTGTGGACAGCAACAGGCCTGCCGTGTAAGGCGCGACGGTCATGATATATCTTCCAGATCCTCTGCATGGGGTTATGGATAGTTCAGAAGATTCTGGGCGACGGCAATACCCTCCTTGAAGCTTGAAATAGTTTGGATTCTTGAACCTGCATAGTGCTTACTAGTTTTCCTGGTACAACATCGACAACCCCTGGCAAGCCGGTCAGTATTAGCCTTCCGCAGAAGCCGATCTCGACCATCAAACTTTAAATTTAAATATCCCATCCTTAATGGCATCGACACTGCAAATCTAGACATCACATATACGCCCCCCACTCTCGTCCTTCGCGTGTGTTGGCGAACATTAGTGACGCGCCACCAATAACATGCACGTTGCTGCTTCGTGATTAGAAACGCAGTATAAATCGCAGACCACCGCCTGGCACGTTTTCATCGCCAGTTTCCGTGGTGAACAATGTGTTTTGTAGTGCTGCTGGTGCGCCGGATCGTTTACATCAAGTTAGAATTCATCAACCAACCATACCTGAGAAGAGTGTACTTACAGGTAGTGTCTACAGCAGAGGCGAGCGTGCAGTGGAAAGAGAAACAAGATGTAAGATGTCCAAGTCAGAATGTTGAGAGAAGTAAGCCAATCAGGGATAACGCCATGAGATGTGATTAACGATGAGCTGATAATACGCGCGAACAACAAGCATGGAGGAAATAGGTACCATAATATAGTCATGATAAGTCTAGATGATTACCACTCCACTAATCACGATACTCCTCCGTGCGCTGAGAACCTTGCCAGTCACCACCGTATGAATTTTTGCGACGAGGACCTTTCTCCCTCTGGTTGAATCTCCGCTTTTTCCCGTCCGGGTCGCTCTTGAGGTCAGAGGCGGAACCGAGACGAGACGGTTTTGCATACTTGATCATCATCTGCCTACCCGTCGAAGGGTCCTTAGGATCTTTTAAACCCTCGAGCGCTTCTGTAGCGGCTTCGGCATTCTTAAACTCCACAAACGCGCTTCCCCTTGATTCGCCAGTCATTTTGTCCCTCACTACAGACCCCAGCCAAGAGTTAGACACCATCATAGTTTCAATAAGTCAAAGGGCACGCACATAATCTCACATCCGCGATAGAATGTTCGAAGTTGCTGAATATCTCGCGCAAGTCGTCCTCTGCTCCACTAAACGGACGAATGAAAAGTGTGTGGTAAGGTTCGCGCACAGCCTGCTCCTGGACCGCCGCATGATCAAGGTAGATGTCGCGGTTCATGATATATATTGGGTCCTCCTCATCCGCCTTGATGACCTTGCTGGCATCATCAACATTGGCAAATTGAACATGACCAAACCCGCGGTTCATCCCCTCTGGCGTGGTGCCTACACATCGCATACCCAGTCAGCACCCCGCGAACACTTCAATCCAGCACAAAAAAACACACCCAAAGATGCGCGCACGACCTCCCCGAACTCTGCAAAAGACTGTCGCAGTTCTTCTTCGGTAATAGAGTATGGCAGGTTTCCAATATAAAGTGTCCCCGAAGGCGGAACACTTCTCCGAAAACCCCTCGGCCTCGAGTTTTCACCAAACCGTGACTCGTCATCACGTAGCACTAACGACGTTGACAATTCTCGCTGCCATTGCAATGGCATCGACACTTTTCCAGAGTTGGCATGGCGTAACAGAACCAGTGACGAAAGTGGCACACGGGCCCTTAGAGATACAGAGAATGTCCTTGACTGGGCTAAAAGGGCTTTGGAGAACATGGCAGAGAATGAGGGAGTATTGTACCGAATCAGAGCTCAAATTTGGCTCAAATAGAAAATAACTTTGTCACTTTGTCACGCAACGCGCACCGTTACACGTGACTCGTGACAATGAGTTGACCTTTTGCATATAATGTCTGGTGTATTGACCATTATGTTACTGAGAAAACAAATACGACAGCCATATCGACAAGAAAGAAAGAACAGAACTACTACTATGTGCACAAGATGATCCCCCTATTGCACCGATGTCCTAGATCATGATGTATGTACAAGACGCACTCTTATAGACGCTTCAACGCTTTCTTACGTTTCTCTGTCCCAGAACTGGCTGAGGCTGCGGATCGTTTGACGGCTTTGGTTGTGGCAGTGGCAGCTGGGCCCGCAACATTCGAATTTGCAGTCCCAAGTGGTGATAAACGCTCTTTGCCGTCTTTACTGGACACGGTACTCGTAGAGAGTGATGAGGGCAATGTGTTCGCTTGTGATGATTGGAGAGGTTGCGACGGTGGCGCGGGAGAGGGTTTGCGTGGCGATGATGCCGATGTTGGGGCAGGTAGCACAATATGTGGCGATGGTGGCACCACAGCTGGTGTTGGAATCGAAACCGGTATTGACGTCGTGGACGACTCTCCCTCTTTCTCAGTGGATGGTGTCTGAAATTCGGAAGGTCGTACGCGAGGAGTGGCATGCACACTTGTTATAAGCTTCGCGCGGGAACAGTACGCGTCGTAGTCCTCCAGGAGGAGCTTCCCCGCTTCCTCATCAAGGGCACTTTCTGGATTGGGATAAATGAGGAGGCACTTGATTGTCACGAGAATGTGACCGATGCCATATGACGATTGCCAGTCCTTCTTCAACGTGTTCACACAAATCTCCCCCGCGGAAGAGACGTTTGGGTGGAAAATCTTGGTTGCGAACCAGCCTATGCCGATGGTAGTTGATGAATATGATCAGACAACCAATAATGACGCGTACATTTTGGGGGTGCAGTGGGGAATTCGTGCGTGAATTGGAACCGCACCCTGAAGTACCCGCCCGCGTATGGTGTTTGCTCTGTAACATAAGACGACTTGAGTTTTAGACGTGTATTTCAATTCGCAGTGACCCACCTGGTCCCTCAACAATCCCTGTAAGGTCAAGCATATTCTCCTCACTCGTGACAACGCGAATGCCCTCAGGAGGGTTGTTCTTCAACTCAGTGATCTCGCGCATCAAACGGCGCATGGTAGCGGGTGTTAGAGACTGTAAACCGATAAAGTTAAAGCTGCGTCTAGCAGGACATGTAACAACCCTACCATGGTAGAGCAAACAGAATTCAGATGAAATGTGGCTGGCCTGAGGATGGTTCGAAAAGAAGGAGCAGTGCTGACAAATTCACACTCCGAAAATCATAACCCTAACCCTAGTCTAGGGGGAGAAGAGCCGAAAGTACTCGTTGCAGTAAGTAGTTCGTGCTCTCGAGCGATGACGCAGCTTAAAATGACTGTTATCAGATCATAGGCTGCAGCTCGAACCCTTTGTTAAAACAAAAAGAGGTCAAAGTCAGCGGGTAGTCTAATTTTAGTCCAGCATTTGGATAATGTTCACGTGACTCGAGAATGCATACAGTATTAGTCTTACCAAGGGTTGTACTCTCGCCTGTCACTTAGCAGACAATTCTCTAGCCTTTGTACTCAACCCCATTTTCCTGGTCATGATTATACCTGGAGGCCACATTCGGAAATTTATCTCCTGGTTGAAGTCAATCATCAAGACCACCGCATTTTGGTCAAATACGAGTATCCTCTCTCTCCTCCTGCGAGTGTTTCGACACTGTCGAGCCATCATTGATGGAAAAGAGAGAGTCTTTCGAGAACCAGATTTAGTGTTTAGTTCTCAGCCGGTACTCGTCAATCAAAAGAACTCAACTTCTGTGACGCTTGCAGTGCCATTGTTTGAACTTCCACCTCGGCAAAGTGACGGGTGTTCTATGCCCGAGCCCAATACCACCACAAGTATCGTCACGCCATCGCATCCCATGGCGTCAGTACAATCCTCCGATAGCATCACCCTAACTGCTATGACACCTGGACAAATCAAGCGATACGATAGGATTGAATTGTATGCACATCATATTTGCCGAGTGCTTTGCCTTCCTAATCCGTAGCTACAGTCAAGGTGATTATGCAGTGTACGAGGTCCCGAAAGGTCCTTTAGACTGTTCAGAGTAAGCATGTTGGTAACAGGGTGAATAATAAGATTGAAAGGGGCTTGTAGGGAGCTTGCTCTGGTGTCTGGATGGGAACCGCTCACACATCCGGAAGGTGCTTTATTTTTCTATCACTCGTGCAAAGTATGTTTACGGCTCGCTTCTGCAAAACCTTAACTCATATTTCCCACCAGAGAGTTTTTACCGATGCTGATATTCGAACCCCTGGAATGGTGACCAGCATAGAAAAGGCTGTGGAGAAGGCGTACAAAGAAATGAAAGACGCAGACATCATCTTGAATCCATACTTCGAGTTAGTGTTGGAGCTTATGGACGGCGAAGAATGGGGCTATTACTTCGCCGATCACGTCAGCCGTGTCATTTTCTGGTTCGAAGCTCACAAATCCAGTTATCTCATTGGTAACGTCCGAGGCGTAAAGTGTAGCGATCACATCAGTGAGTTCTTTCCGAGGAGTATTTCCCACCCGATCTTCTTTCATTACGCCGCTCGTAGGATATACACTAGAATCACAGTACTGGTTCGTACGGCCTCGGAAGTATGCACTTTCCTCACTGGACCGAAATGAATGCGCTGAAATTTTGTTACAGCCTATCTTGACCTCGTGTGGTTATCCATCATGATTTTGACAGGCTACATGTCGAACTATACCCAAACAAACGCTCTCTTCCAAAAAATGTTGTTGTGCGACTCAGAGAAATTGTGATGTATACCCAGGCAGGTGGGTAAAGATTCTCAAAAATTTTCACGCTACACTGGAAAGCTCGTAACAGACAGTATCACTTCTGATACATCCTTAGCTCCTTTTTCTTCGGAAGAGGTTGCAAGCATGCTTAGCCTTATGGATCCTCTCATGAGTAAATCATTCCCTGAATTAGGCGGTCGTTGTTGATAGGTTTTTAGACAGTGCTGGCATTGAGCACGAATATGCACATGAGCATTCGGTATGGATTGTCGGTAAGCCTGAGCTTAGAACACCAGTTGATTGCCTGATATTTTTCGACTTTCAGCTCGATTTATGGGAGAATTCTGTGAGCTCTAGCTGGTTGGAAGCGTATTACACCTCCTGATTACTTTCATAGGCCACGTCAAATTTGTAAATTTCTGTGGACAACCGGGCGCGCGGCTTAACGCGGACCAGTCCCTGTACGGAGATCACAATACCCGCTCGAACAATATCCTTCTTCGCGTCATGAATATCATACTGTTTGGATCCCCTAATACTTATAACAAGGCTGTTCAAAAGATATGGGTCGATTCTACCATCGTTCAACCGCGGTGGAAGAATTTTATCAACAGACTCAACAGTGAATGGAATGGATACACAATATTCGTGAGTTGTACTTCTGTCCTTATCGGCAACGCAATTAATGTCAATTTTAGTCTACTGTGATGCTTGCTGTGGATATCAGTTTTCTCGCAGTGCCATTCGTCCAGACTCAAATGGCTGCGATTCTTGTCTCCTATATGTCTACCCTCTGTGCCATGGGTTCGTTAGTGGTTTCATTGGTCTTAGCTGGACAAGTCAATGACAACCGGCGAGACTCCGCTAAAAGCGTGGTGAGTTCTTTTTTCGATTGTTCAGCCTGCATCATTTACATTCAGGCCACGTTTATGGAAAGGATGTCGAGTTCTGTGCTCGGCCTCGAGAGCCTGGCCCTCATGCTCAGTCTTCCATATGCTCTTCTGATTTGGGGGTGCGTTTTTGGTTGTACAATCGAGGCAGCGATTCACTTTTTGACAGAATGGTATTTTTTGCTGCAGCGTTATCCATCGTGATTTTCAGTACTTCTGATGTTGTCACCATCTCGATTATATCTCCCATTTGGATCGCTATCTTTATTCTAGCAACATGGCCGGTTCTGGCTTCCAATGATGTTCACATCTCTAGCCTACTCCCTTGGATCACAAAACAGATCAAATCGCATTCCATACCGTCGCGGACCGCTACCAGGTCTAGCGTCGAATCTCCTGCATAGTTTGTCGTGCTTTTGTGTAACGTGTATGGTTGTATCTGATGCTTTAGTCGTTTATGTGGTACCTGACTTGTCTACATCACTCGCATATCGTTGTATGACACTTTTCGACACCCCTTTCTTGGAATTCCCGAAGGCATCGAAGCGGTCAATCTAGCGCATACCTTGCAAATCTTGAAAGGAAAGTTTGTGCGATGCGAGTGGGAGACTGTATCATTCCTCCAAGTGTGGCCTCGAGCCCGTTTTCCCCTGACATAGTAGTGTTGAAAGGCCAAGTGCTCTGTGCATGTTTGGGTGATGAGGCACACGTCACTTTTCGAAATGTGTGACTGTTCCTTTTCGTTTGTTTCCGTTCACTGTCCAGTAATATGGGTGTGTCGCTTAGAAGGGGGCGTCTCTAGTAAAACCTATGCAGCTTGATGAGTCATGCTCCCCACTTCTCGGGCGTGCTAAGTAGTAAAGAAGATCATGGAAGAAGGAACGACATATATTAATATTGTCTTGTAAGTAAATAGACACTCACTGGATACCGACATTGTAAGATCGCTCAAGGTCTCTCAGCTACTTTGCATTTCCAACAATTCTTGCTATCAACGTCGTGAGACCATTCGCCACGGATAAGGCAAATATCACGCTTTATCCTGGCAGTGAACATTCGAACGATAAATATTCCTCGGAATCATATGAATATGGTAATATGTTATTGTAACACAGCGCATGGTACGAGCGGTTGACGCAGGAGTACCGGTGTACAATGATTCTAATAGCAAATGCAGCGAGAGGACGTGGGTGAGTAAATAAATACTTGCGTGAAGGACGGGGACTGTACACTAATGAGCATTATCGGGGTATTTAGTGGACACAGCAAACACAAAGCAAAATTCGAGTCCAGAATCTAGTCTGTTTTATAGAAGTAACAGGATGCAAAATTTTCCTGTTACAGGTGCGGAAGATGACATGAGATTGCACCGGTGAGGAAGTTGTAGTGGCAACATTTGATGTGGGAGGCAGCCTAAGATGGGGAATACGCTAAAGTAGCACACCCATGGTGCACGGGGAAGTTGGATTAGATGATGCCACGTGCATTGGCTTGTGTGACTTTCCTTAGAGAGGTAAAGGTGAGCATGGAAAAGGTGAAAACGAAGAGTCTTTCAACTCACATTAATTAATTTAAATCTAGTCGCCACGACCAGCATCTCCTTGAAGGAGAGCAGAAATATCGGACGTGTACGTGTTATGGTCATAGCAGCCAGTAGCGAGCAGCTTTCCGTCTGCCGAAAACGCCACGCAGGTCACTCTATCTGCATGCTTGAGGGGCGAACTGATGAGTTGGCCCTTGTCGAGGTTCCACAATTGCGCAGTCCTGTCATACGATGCACTTGCAAGGATCCGGCCGTCCGGAGATATAGCAATGGCACGGACAAAGCTGGTGTGCGCATCCAAAATTGCGGTCTGCTTCCAGGTGGCTGTATCCCATGTCCTAATTGAGCGATCGACCGACCCGGATATAAGCGTCTTTCCGTCAGCGGCCCAAGCCAGGCAATTCACTGAGCGTGTGTGTCCTTCGAGAGTCGTGACTAGCTTTCCTGTCTTTGCGTCCCAAATCTTTACTGAGAACTCCGCGGCGTGGTATCCAGCAGTCGCGATCATGGACACGTCTGGCGAATAGACGACTGTGCCCACGTAGGTGTGCCCTGTCTCAATTGGTGCGAGGATAATTTCTCCCTTCTCTACATCCCATTGCCTTGCAGTCCCATCATTAGACCCGCTTAACACTCGCTGGCCATCTTGGCTCCAGCAGACAGAGCACACGCTTTGTGTGTGCCCCGTCCATTTAGCGATGATCTTTCCGGTTTCGATGCTCCACAGCCTTACCGCGCCGTCTTCACTCCCGCTGGCCACTTTCTTTCCGTCCGGAGATAACGCTATGGTGAATACTGGGCTTACTCCATCCCGCCAGCGTTCACCGATCTGTTCCCTGCTCTTCAAGTCCCAAACCCGCAGCGAGCCATCACTTGAACAAGTGACGATCCGTTGACCGCCTGGCAGATGTATGACGCCCCAGACACGACTGGTGTGTCCTTCAAATTTCTGGCTGGGCGTCATCACCGAAATGTCCTGCGTCTTAGCAATAACGGAAGATATCTCTGATGTCTGTTTCTCAGCGGTTGGCACGGCCATGGCTATTACCTGAGGATTGCAGGTAGCCACCGTCTCAGCGTGTATCCCCTGGAGTACATATCGTCACTCACGAACAGGTGTTTATCGAAATTTGATGAATGAAAAAGGTACGCAAACTGACTGGTATGTGAAGGCAGCGGGTGGACTAACTTGTCTAATACATTTGATAATCTCAAAGCATATAAATGCAGATAAAGCGCCCAGGCACCATGGTGGATTTGATCACTGGCATTCTTCTTTCTAGCGTGCTATCAGTCACTTTCACATCGCCCTTTGAGTAGCCTACTATATACACTACCGGTGTGATTGCGCACTAGTATGAGAACATATCGGATTTGTGTAACGAGCCTCTGACCTTCTGCAAGTTCTGCAACCCCCACAGATTTCACCAGGTTCTGCCATGAAGAATGGGAAAACGGTAGCAAGCTTTTCCAACAAATCAATTTTCCGCGCCTCAACTTTCGAACTAGATCACTTATTGTATCTGAGCCAGCAACATTCTGTATTAGGTCAGATTCTTGATCTCTAACCTTGTGTCTAATTCCGATTAGATCGATTAAATTGGGAGATAGGCTTGAGACAGGAAGGTAAGCTTATCGAACCAGCCAGATTCGGTTAAAATCCTTGCTGATCGTGGAAACTTCCAGTTACCTACCAGGCCTAGTGTATCCTACTACCGCGGACAAGTTGATCTTAGGCTCAACATGGTATAGGGATACCGACGTTGTCACGATTCTCACACAATCCTCCACTCACAGCGCAGTACTGTCGAAATACTTGATGTCATACACTTATAAGCGTACAAATCAGATCACACAAGGAGATCAGTCGACCTGCGACATGACATGTGACAGGCTGTGAGTTTCATGTTTACTTGGTGTTTCAACTTCAAGTCAGCACTTCAGTATAGCACCCAGAAGCGTTTGCCCTCGTCGTATAATTGCCTGTGCACTGACAGTGAGAAAGACAGGCAAGTCTTCTAGGAATCCAGACTTTATCCCGTGAACTCGGCACTTGGATCTCGATTATCGGTGTAACACTTCAAGCCTTCAACTCATCAGTATCCGACCCTAGAGGTCTATCTCACACTCTTGTGCTTGTTCATTGGATTTTTTTACCCCTTTTTTGTGTTCAGTCTTAGCTCAATCGCTGGAAAAACTACACCAGTCTCTTTTGGAGTGTACATACTCTTGTTGCAATCCGCAAAGCTCATCCTTTCATTAGGTACTCGATCATTGTTTGACATTTGTTCATATGGCAGCATCATGGGCTGTTGGTGCATTGCGCCTATGATGTTTATGGCACCCCCATATTCTCCCATAGTATGAATTACCATCGAAACATATGGTGAGAAACACGACTGCCAGTGCAAGGGTTGCTCCTCGGGGAAATGTCGTTAGTAGTCTGTGAATTGCCAGTTACAGTAACTCCTTCATCAACATTCAGTTTTGGAAAACAGTAAGTACCGCTCCCTTAATCCAAAGTTCAAGCGCGATGCCAAGCTTTACAATGCAGTACTTCATGATAAGATAACACATCGCTGGGAGTAAGTAACCTAACAAGGGCTATTGGCTTCACATCTACTGACCTCCCAGGTGTCCTGGTTCTTATCGTATCGGCAACAAAGGTTAGTGCCTAGTATGAAGATAGATAAGACGTTTTTATTTGTTGGCAAGCCATTTGGTAAGTGTATGCACAGTTCTGTCTTCAGAGTGGTGATTTGAAGTTTGTTGCCTTCTCGATGCTCCCTTGCACTTTCTCCGAACCTGGAGAGTGTGCGCCAGCGTCGTCGGAGCTATTATCAGAGTGGAACATATGATGGTAGGCGATATTTAGTAGCACAACATTATTTAGACTCAGTGAGCAGGTCGCTACGGTGCCTTCCTTACTATATACTCATAAAATTACGTTTCAATAATATGCTTATCATCCATAAATAATGAGCACCCACAACGTGTCATACATGGATATTCAACAACCTTCTGGAACAGCATCATCCCTGACTCCCTGTGTGGGAAGTCCCATTAGAGATGGGGGTAGTAAAAATCCGACACTTCATAACCTGGATGTCAATATGTGTGTCAAAGCTCAAGCAACGTAACATGTACAAGCGCACGACTTCACGCAGAAAGTTCTGACGAACGTTGGATTACTTTCGACAGTACAACGTGAACTTAAACGAATCTTATTCTTTACTAGAGAGTATGACTCACTTTGTGACAGCTCCCGCGGATTTTAAAAATTGAAATAGTCCGAGTCCTTGTAACATGACGAGCGCTGAGTCACTGGGGCATAGCCCATGTGACAATCAGCTCAGGAACAACAAGACAGACAC
This sequence comes from Suillus cothurnatus, assembly GCA_016758765.1. Taxonomy (NCBI): domain Eukaryota; kingdom Fungi; phylum Basidiomycota; class Agaricomycetes; order Boletales; family Suillaceae; genus Suillus; species Suillus cothurnatus. Next base: position 93,929 of record JABBWL010000169.1, read on the forward strand.
TGTTTCTTCTATTTCGTCTAGTTCTGGGACGTGGGAATTCTATGGTCGCCCCGGGATTCGAGATAACGAGTGGTACTCGGACCGATGTTGTTGCTAATAGAAGATGATCATCTAACAGCTGCGGGAAGCGAGGTGACAGAGGTGAGTAGTGTCTTGAACTCCGACGCAGTATGTTGCACCGTACTTTTGAGCGCTCACTTGGTAATATAAAACGCTTTTTTTCTGTGATTGAGATTGTCTGTTATAACGTGCAAATCATTGTTGACGATATCAGCACGCGGGAGTACGCCGATAGAGGTATCATCTTCATCGCCGATATGTTCAGTGATCACCTGTCACCTTGAACTATACTGGTCAGGTAGTAGTCCAATTAGTACTACAGCTGAGAGAAGGCGTGTTCGGGCGATAAACCAAGATTGTGACTGATGGAATACGAGACGTGGAGAAGCCTAGAAGGGAGGGGCCGAGAGACAATCCTCGGTCCGATCAAGACAGGGCACGCAGCCGTGTACGCAGTCGTCTCACCAGACATGACCATGTGGGCGACTGCTGGAGACGACTAGCCAACCGCTCCTAGGTCTTACTTCGCAGTCAAAATCTGGGAGGCGAAGACAGGCGAACTTGTCGCCACTCTCAAAGGACAAACAGAATCATTGTGATGTGCCTGACTTGGACCCTGGATGAAAAACGGTTATCTCCGGGTCAGCCACTCGATTAGGTCATCAGACACTCCGCCCTGCTGGACCTTGGATGAGCACACCCAACTATGTCTTTGGCACTGCAATTTCACCAAATGGTCGCATCCTCGCAAGCACATCTTCCGACAACACAGCCTGATTGTGGAACTTTGACAACAGCGAGCCTGTCAGTTCACACCCTAACCATGCAGAAGTAGTGTCGTCTTCAGCAGATGGAAAGCTACTAGCCACTGGCTGCGATGACAAGAACGCGTACGTATGGGATATTTCCGCGATATTAAAAAAATGCTGGTCTCGACGACCTTCTTTTGGACAAGCTCGCTGTACGTGGAACTTTCATCAACTTTTTTGCATTTAGGCTAAGCTCATGCATTCTAGAGTCCTAATACTGTACAACGTTTTGTCCAACTTGAACGTCAGCCAATCAAGATTTTTTCGATGACATACCTGATATCGCGCTCACATATGTCATTAATTATGTCTCTAGTCTTGTCTTCATCGTCCCAATATTCTCAGTCTTCTGTACCACACCCCTCTCTATCACCACCATCACACAGAAGCACCCTTCGTAGTCATTTTTTTTATCTTTATTCCACCCCATACATCTCGGTACCCCATCCCGCTCTCGGCCTTTCGACACCGTCTCTTTGTCAGACCAAGTGGCGCAGACATCGAGCTGCACCAGCGTCCCTCAGTGGTAGTTGACGCGTCGACGTCCTGCATTGCCAGGCCAAACGCGTATGTTACGTTATCCTTCTCGAATGTTTGATATCTTTGAACCTTATTTCCCATCACGTAGAGAAATGCTTCAGCAACAGAGAGACTGGGGCCACCTCCCGCCATTGTTGATACGACTTCGAATACTACCCCTCATGCAACGATTAGACACGCTGGTCGTCGGGCTCGTTTCTGGTTCTTCTCTTGTTGCACATCTCCTGAGTATACTGATGCTCATCATTGATCTTATCAACGATGTCCCTCGTGTCATGATATCGTTCATTGCATGATTTATATCTAAGTATCCGGAACTCCGCACATGGGAGTCACGCGAATTACTTCCACGGAACCAACCCTTTCGTCCTTACATATGTGAAGGTCAGGATTTCGCAACGTCCGTTGCAAACAACCATCTTTGCTGGAATTTTGGACCGACGGCGAGCTGAGCGACAGCTGCATGGAGTCGGACAAGCTGTGCCGTTTCTCCATGTCACCGTCGAGCACCTTGCTGTGTCGATTGTTCCATCTCTTGAGCAGCGTGGCCGGAGGCCTGCCATTTTTTTGCGCAACGTTTGCGATTATATTGATGGAAAGAAGATAAAAATTCAATTCCTTCAGCAGGCCCCTCAACGTTTTCTTCGGTTTCGCTACAGTTGGCACGCTGATAATTTGAAAGAACACCGCTTGGGCAGGGTTCAAGTGCACTTGTGGAATATCCTTGCTAATAAACTGCATGTTTGGTGCATTCCTTCTACTACATGATGTTAGTATCAGAATGCACCAGGGATGTCAGCATTTCAGCCATGGCTTGCAATGTCTCCAAGCACCGATGATGCGCTTGCCTCTTCAAAGGTCTCAGCACTATCGAGGACAATGAGGGCACTGGCAAAACCAAGAAAAGTAGAGGCGCACAGTTTCAACGCCGGCGATCTCCATGCCAAGGGCTCCCGGGAAACGCAGCATGAAAGTTTCAAATGTGATGGCCGAAGGATCCAGCCCATGACAAGTCACGAAGAAGCGCCTATCAGCATGTTTGACCTATGACGAGCGGCTCGTCGATGATGGCTTTGGCCAAATAACTCTCATTCCCCCAGGACCAATCAACGCCAGATGCTTATGCTTGATGACAAGGTTTGTCAACTCTGCCACAAGATCGTCGTGGCCATACAGCGTGACAGGTCGTGACAAAGGCTCAGTTTGAGCGATGCCTAATGACATTTAGAAGACATGTACAGCCCGCCAGAAACAACAACGTACTCCAGGCCATTCATACTAGGAACATTTGCGGAGTTCCAGATCCTTCTTTACAAACTTCACCAGCGACCGCTTCGAACTTAGGATGCCATTCAGCAGCAAAGTTAAGGTGAAGTTACACAGACATACATTGAAGAGTGCGAGGACGCGATCTTGTTGCGATCAATCGTAACAGTGAAGATCCTCCTCCAAAATCCTTGCTCCTTCTTTGATGCTATGTCACTGTTGACGCAGTTGATTGATCTGCAGTGTCAGCAGATTCTCGCAATGGTGAAATCAGTTCGGCTTACCTGTTAAGTTGGGATAGTGCATGCCCCAAGTGTCTTCGCAGATCGTCTTCGATAGCCTCCTTGGTTGCGCTTTCAGGAATTTCCCTGATAGTCTCACACTTGTGAGCTATCGCCTGGAAATCAGACTTGTTCTTGAACACTGACTGTGTAGATGTAAGGCTAGGTAAGGCTTCATCAATCTTTCTGGGAGTTAGGCCGACGCACCTGCGCAATAATCACAATGTTTGCGATTGTTCCAAGAATGCCTTTCGCAAGATCGATAGGCATAAGGTCTTTGGTAGCTTTGATAGCTGCCATAGTGACGCCCAGCAGTTGGCTCAGGCTATTGTCTTGTAACTCCTGGGTTTCAGGAGCGGGTTGTTTTGAGCCCTTCTATGATCTGTTAGATATACGGTAGTGACACCTGAGGCCTAAATATTAAATACCTACCGGAGTGTCTAGTACCATCGAAAGAATGAACTTGAGGTAGATTGGGAAATGACAGTCGTCACATCATGTGATGCCACTAGACGCGCATGTCACACCGCGCCGCCACGGTATCCCGGAAAGCAGGACAGCCATGCTCTTTTATGTCGGAAATCCCTTCGAACACCCTATGAATGTCGCGAGTATTGGTAGTAAATAGTAGTAACCAACGCTGCTATGCACTCAGCTGCCCAAGGCAAAGTTAGCAGACGATCATGCCTATTAAAAGGGCTGGATGATCGTGCTACTTCACAGCTGAACTGTCGCACATCAGGCGTTTGACCAGAGCATGCATCAATGCCCTCGAATCCTTCGGTAACTGGTTTCGATGACTGGAATCATACCACTTGCAGTACACGTTTGTCTGATGGCAGGTTTTCAGTTGCAAAAAAAAATCAAGAGTAGTATACAGTGTAGACAGAGATGACAAGGTGTCTGGCATCCCACCGTACATAAAGGTCAATTCGAAATAACAGGGACAAGTAGGCAGAGCATATCAACGGGAGTTCGTCGAGAGATGTAAGGGCATGCGAGTCATAAAGGATGAGAAGAGCTAATGATCACTGTCCGTATATTCAGGAGAGAGACAACCGAGAAAGAGCCAGAACCGAGTCCAGAGTCCAGCATCTCTTACTGTTACATGACGACGGGGCGGCAGTGTTGAAGTTGTAGCTGCAGTAGCATCACCGGCAGCAGGTGTGGTGGATAGTGAAGACTGTGGTTGCGAAGGTGGCTGGGTGACATTGGACTTGAGAGGCTGTGAGCTACCTGCAATAGAGTTCTTCGAGTGCAATTTTTTTGCTTTCTCTTTCTGTTTTTGTTTTTGCTTCGCTAACGCGACCTCCCTCGCTGAAGCGTTTCTCTACGTCACATCAGGTCGAGTTGAACGTCGGAGAAGTAGAAATAACATACACGTTTGCCCTTCGCATATGGGACCTCGACAGCAGTGGGGCTGCACCCTTCCAACTCAATTTCTTCACCACTTTGTCTGCGCGGTTTGAAAATGTTTCGAGCCCAGTCAAGAGCGGAGGATGGTGATGTATCCTGGGCACTAAAGGGGCCGTGCTGAAATAAGCGACGAAGAAGTGTAGTTTCTTGTTGTGCTGAGGACTGAAACCGCAGAGATCAGGATGATACTCAAAGTGATAGTGATGACATACATGAGCTGGTGGGACTCCATCGAAAAAACCATGGGGTACACGATAAGCAGGTGGACGTTGCTGGATCGGACGTCGTGTAACATTACCCTACAGTATGTACGTTGAGCACAACGAGATCTTTGAATGAATGTGACACGTACATGGAGTGCACGTGCAGACTTGTCGGCCTGGCAGAGTGTGTTCAGTTGTCAGAATGTAATACAATGAGACTATTAACTCACCTTTGAATGCGAAAGAAGTTCGTCGAGGCCGGCTGCTTTAATAATCGCAGTAACATCCCATAAGTACGCATTTTCGTCATCGCAACCAGTGACTAGTAGCTTTCCACCTGCGGAAAAGGACACACAGTTCACTTTCTCCGTGTGCCGGAGGGGCGAACTGATGGGCTGTCCATTGTCGAGGTCCCATAATCGCGTTGTTCTGTCATCCGATGCACTTGCGAGGATGCGGTCATTCGGTGATATTGCAAGGGAGAAGACAGAGCGAGTGTGCTCATCCAGAATCGTGATTTGCTCCCACTTGGTTGTATTCCATATCCTAATGGAGCAGTCGAATGACCCGGAGATAAGGGTTCTTCCGTCCTTGGTCCAAGCCAGGCAACGCACTTGCCATGTGTGTCCTTTGAGAGTTGCGACAAGCTTGCCTGTCTTTGCATCCCAGATTTGAATCCAATAGTCGATGTCGATGAGGTCTCCAGTCTCACGTCCAGCAGTCGCAATCAAGGTCATATCTGGTGAATAGGCGACTGCCCACACTTCCTCGTGTCCTGTCTTGATTGATGCAAGTTTGGTTTCTCCGCTTGTCACATCCCGTGTCTCCCCTTCCACGTCCCATTGCCTTACCGTCCCATCCTCAGATCCGCTTAACACTCTCCGACCATCTCGACTCCAGCAGACACACACCACTGCCATTGTGTGCCCTGTGAATTTCGTGACGACCTTGCATGTGCCGATGTCCCACAACCTCACTGCTCCATCATCACTCCCGCTCACCAATTTCTTCCCGTCTGGAGACAATGCTATACTCTTCACTTCACTTCCTTCCTCTCTCCAGTCTTCTCCTATCTGTTTTCCGCTCTCCAAGTTCCACACTCGCAGCGAACCGTCGTATGAACCAGTGATGATACGCTTTCCACCTGGTAGGTGAATGACACCACAGACAGCATCAGTGTGTCCTTCAAATTTCTGGCAGGGTGTTAATGCTGATGTCTTTTTCGTTTTAGTGTTGGTTGAAGTCATACTCCAAAATGAATTCTTGCTACAGAGTGCAGTGCCATCTCAGCTTTCATCCGTCAAATTTCAAAACAATCACTTACGAGGACAACAACGACGGGCGGACAGCAGGGCACAATAATAGACGTTTCGTTCAAGTCAGAGCTGAGTTCACTTGTACATTTTTATATGCTTGGTCCTTGTGTACGCTTCACAGCTTATACACAGCATTGGCTGCGTAGCTGAAGCGCCCAAGAATCATCTGCCTCGGGTCACATCTCGTGACACTCTCAATCGACATTTCCACTACACGACATACTCGTCACATCGGTTTCCTGCATTCTGGTTCTGCACTCTCCATTTTGTTGCCTTCGTCATTTACCCATACAGGCCATACCCAGCATTTTCTGTTTCATTCAAATCTCACAAGTACGTCTATTCATTCATCACTCTCTCTTATGTCTACTTTGAAAACGTCCTCTGATAATGCCTATCGTGTCTCTCCCCTGATGGCTGCACAACAATAGGTGTGCATGTCGTCTTGGGGATACTCGTGTATCCACTTCTTTAATCTTTCATTTAATCTGGACTGATTATCATTTGTAGGTGGCTTTGCAACGATAGAAATACTGATATTCGGAAGGATCCTTTCGTCGCCCACCGCGACATCCCCCACAATCCACATAAGACTCATCATCCTCGCTACTCATGCACCCCACGCAGACGATCCCACACCCGTCAACCGACTCAAATCTTCTCACACGCACACAATCCATCAGAGAACTTGCAGCAGACACGAGAATCGCGGTCAAGATGATTCAGAGGTAGTGAGACAGGCAAGACAAGTGATACTTCGTCTACCGAATCTGAAGCCACGAAGATGAGGAAAGGCCCAGCGCTATGTTTAAAGCACCTACGCTTTCAGCAAACGCATTAGACCCATACATTTTGGACCCGTAAGCGACGTTAAGGTAAATTACGTGCAGTTCACGAAGGAATTGGCGATATAGCGCAGGAAAATCATTTGCCTTTCCAACCCTCTTTCTCCGTGGCATTCTGTTGCGCTCACATATCACATATCACATTTTAGAGATCATATAGAAATTCATGATGAGACGCTTTGATATAGTCGGGATGTCCAAGACGCATCTGGAGTTAAAGGAACTCTTTGTATTCGTGTGTCAAGGCGGCGTTCACTCTCATGCGTGAATACTCTTCGTGGTTACGTACTTATTTTTCCTGTCTTAGAGAGTCACAATAAATAAATCTCCCGTTGGTGTGAGAGCTCTAGATACGCTTGTATCAAACTTTCTACTATTATATCACCCACTCGAGAGAAGAGTACTTTGCGAGGGCGGCCTGGAGTGAACATTCTGGCTTTTTGGTTTAACAGGTATATGGGCTATATACTGCACGATCCGTTATTCCCTCGCATCTCAAATGGTTTTTATGAGCAGTGTACTCATACTCACGCTTGCACTCGTGTTGTGCGTTGTTTCTGGCATTAGTGGCGCGAGAGTGGTGGTGTCCTTGAAATTTCTGGCGGGGCGTTAATGCTGATGCCATTTTCGTTTTAGTACTGGGTGAAGCCATGGTCCAAAAAAATGTATGAGTAGTATACAGTGTAGACGGAGATAACGAGGCGTCGGGTATCCCACCGTACATAAAGGTCAATTTGAAATAAGAGGGACAAATAGGCAGAGCATATCAACGGGAGTTCGTCGAGAGAAGTAAGGGCATGCGAGTCGTGAAGGATGAGAAGAGCTAATGATCACTGTCCGTATATTCAGGAGAGAGACAACCAAGAAATAGCCAGAAGCGAGTCCAGAGTCCAGCATCTCTTACTGTTACATGACGGCGGGATGGCAATGTTGAAGTTGTAGCTGCAGTAGCATCACCAGCAGGAGGTGTAGTGGACAATGAAGACTGTGGTTGCGAAGGTGGCTGGGTGACATTGGACTTGAGAGGCTGTGAGCTGCCTGCAGCAGAATTCTTCGAGTGCAATTTTTTTGCTTTCTCTTTCTGTTTTTGTTTTTGCTTCGCTAACGCGACCTCCCTTGCTGAAGCGTTTCTCTATGTGACATCAGGTCGAGTTGAACGTCGGAGAAATAGAAATAACATACACGTTTGCCCTTCGCATATGGGACCTCGACAGCTGTGGGGCTGCACCCTTCCAACTCAATTTCTTCACCACTTCGTCTGCGCGGTTTGAAAATGTTTCGAGCCCAGTCAAGAGGGGAGGTCGGTGTTGTATCCTGAGCACTGGAGGGGCCGCGCTGAAATAAGCGACGAAGAAGTGTGGTTTCTTGTTGTGCTGAGGACTGAAACCGCGGAAATCAGGATGATACTGAAAGTGATAGTGATAACATACATGAGCTGGTGGGATTCCATCGAAAAAACCATGAGGTACACGATAAGCAGGCGGACGTTGCTGAATCGGACGTCGTGTAGCATTAGCCTAGATTATACATGTTGAGCACATTGAGATCTCTTTATGAATGTGTCACGTACATGGAGTGCAGGCTTGTCGGCCTGGCAGAGTGTGTTCAGTTGTGAGAATGTAATACAGTGAGACTATCAACTCACCTTTGAGTGCGAAAGAAGTTCCTCGAGTCCAGCTTCTTTAATAATCGCAGCAACATCCCATAAGTACGCATTTTTGTCATTGCAGCCCGTGGCTAGTAGCTTTCCACCCGCAGAAAAGGACACGCAGTACACTGACTCTGCATGCTGGAGGGGTGAACTGATGGGTTTGCCATTGTCGAGGTTCCACAATCGCGTTGTTTCGTCACTTGATGCACTTGCAAGGATGCGACCATTTGGTGATATTGCAAGGGCCAAGACCAGGGAAGTGTGTTTATCCAGAATCGCGATTTGCTCCCACTTGGCTGTATTCCATGTCCTAATCGAGTAATCGAATGACCCGGAGATAAGGGTTTTTCCGTCCTTGGTCCAAGCCAGACAACGCACTTCCCTGGTGTGTCCTTTCAGAGTTGCGACAAGCTTGTCTGTCTTTGCGTCCCAGATCTGAATTGAGGACTCGGTGGGATGTTCATTCCAGAGCTGATCACGTCCAGCAATTGCAATCAAGGTCATGTCTGGTGAATAGACGGCTGCAAACACGTGTTTGTGTCCTGTCTTGATCGATGCAAGTATGGTTTCTCCAGTTGTTACGTCCCGTGTCTCCCGTTCCACGTCCCATTGCCTTACGGTTCCATCGATAGATCCGCTTAGCACTCTCCAACTATCTTGACTCCAGCAGACAGACACCACTGCGTCTGTGTGTCCTGTCCATTTCGTTATGACCTTGGATGTGTTGATGTCCCACAACCTCACTGTGCCGTCAATACTCCCGCTAACCACTTTTTTCCCGTCCGGAGACAACGCTATACTGAACACTCCACTTTCTCCGTCTCTCCAGTCTTCTCCTATCTGTTTCTCGCTCTCCAAGTTCCACACTCGCAGCGAACCGTCGTATGAACCAGTGATGATACGATTTCCACCTGGTAGGTGAATGACACCCCAGACAGCATCAGTGTGTCCTTCAAATTTTTGGCAGGGCGTTAATGCTGATGTCTTTTTCGTTTTAGTGTTGGTTGAAGCCATACTCCAAAACGAATTCTTACTACAGTGTGCAGCGTCATCTCAGCTTTCATCGATCAAGTTCTAAAATCGCCACTTACAAGGGCAACAACGACAGGTGGGCAGAAGGGCACAATGAACGTTTTGGTTAAGTCAGTTGAATTTACCGCCCCCTGGTACGTTTTCGTGTTCGCTTCACAGCTTATACACAGCACAGGCTGTGCAGCCGAAGCGCCCAAGCATCACAGGGTCAAAATCCACTAAGCTCCAGTTCACCATTAACTAGTCTTCAAGCACTACGGAAAACGTGAGGTTGTTCTCTGCGAACCATTCTCACACTTCCCAATGTCAGCTGCTGTTGATCGTGAGCATTATTTTGGGAGCGAAGGATGAGAAGCAAACTACCAAATGCAATGACAAGGAAATTTGGACCTTCTATAGATGGAACGCAAACCTGCAGACTCACGCAGAAAAAAAACCTATTCAGATCAGCATGACTTAATACATTATAGCATAGTGACAGCAAGTGAACAGCAGGGTACGGGTCTATGAGATGGAGTTTAGTCACTAACTGCAGCCAAGTAGCTCTGTAGAAGAATTGTGTTAGCAAGAATATTCAGAACGTTGATGTAAAGTAGAGAACGGCCGAAGAGACAGTGACGGGGGAAGGGCATCAGGTGCTTAAGTGCCAATTGGCGAGATACTCACCTCTCGATCTTCCAAAAACTCCCAATACGTCAATGCAACAGCGATCCAAAAGCTCGTATCAATTCCAAATATACGTTCCTCTGCTCTGTTGATCTCGAGAAGACCCGTCACCGACGCCGCGGTGAGTACCGGTGTGCGATCATGGAAGGTCAATAATGGCGTCGGGGTCATCGGAATAATCTGAGATATCCTATGTCCTGAACCAGGCGGTTGGGGACTCGGCTGGTTGAGTGGAATGATCGTGAATGAGGCAGAGTGCGAAGGCCTGCTGTTTTTGAACATTGACAACGCGCGTGTTATGAATGATGTCTGCTCGCCTGGATGCGGCCCCGGGATGTGCGGTGTGGAATGCGGTGCCAACAAGAATTGCGTTGCCTGAGGACGAGATGCGCGTTTCTGTGCTGCAATGGGCGATGGGGATATTCCTTCCAAGCGTACACTGATGCTTTGTGGTGTAGGCGGGGTGATCATGATAGAGGCCGGGGGTGGTGTTGGGGGATAAGAGTGTACTGTAGATGTACTATCTATGGACATCTTCGAGGTACTAGGTAAATGTAGTATCGCATTTGAGGGGGCGTTCGTAAGACATGATAAGGACAGCGCAGCCTCTGTGTAACTAGGGGACGTGCGGGGAATAGGAAGAAGGGATATGGAGACGCCTGGGGGAAATGATGGTGCACGGATGCGGATATACCACCCGCGCTTGGGCTTGTGAATTGTCCAACAGATTGTCGATGTTTGATTATGCTTCGGTGGGAGGGTGAATTAGTGCAATGCATGATACGTGAAAACGCACGACAACATGCTCGATAATCTCGTTATCCCCTAGGAATCTTTCCTTCATTCAGGTGAGCGGTCGAAGGAGGGAGTTGCAGGGCTGGGGTGTCACACCTTGTACCATATGACATTATCATGACCCTCCTCAAAGATGTTGATTCGCAGGTCAGAGATGACATCGGAGCTGTAACAAACGAAGCTAAAATGTAGTGGTGGTATGTTACCTGGACAACATTCAATTACCTCTGTACTACATATCGAGCCAGATTGGGATTGTGGTTTGGATTCTGCATGACTCCGACCTGCGGCAATTGTGATACAAGGAAGGGCGTTCAGCGCTTGAAGTCAGCTTAAAACTTTGGCCTGAAACAGGCTGATGTGGCTGTGCAAATTCTACCACAACAGTCTTCAAGTTGCAACCGTGGCACGGTGCAGTGCCTTCAATTGATTTCTGAGGCAGAACTTTAGTTGTGGATGACACCTGGGCCTGCGTTCGGATGGCTTTGCGTCCTCCACTCAGTTACAGATATTGCTGTTCGTGCAGCACAGATCAGGGCCTCCCAGGTTCTTCCTGCCAGACCTGTTGTATCTCCGGAGCTCTTTTCGCTCAAAAGTAAGGCAGAAGAGCATCGGCCAATGCCACAGCTTGCAGGTGATGCTCAAGCTAACCACGACTTTCCAAAACCGCGCATAAATCACGCGTTTTCTTCCAACCCTCCGATTAACAACACTTGCCTATCCCATCCCGAGGAACGGCGAGAGGCACCGACACCATTACTGCCTCAGTTTGAAGAGGACATCCCGTCTGAACATTCGCCCACTACCTATGTCCCTCTCTCCACTAAGTTTACCATAGAACCTCAAACACTCCATGATCCTAGTTCTGTGGTCTCTTCTATTCCATTTGAGGCGGAGAGCTCCTCAAAGATCGCGTCTTCTTCCGAAGTCACGTTTGACTCTGGTCCTCTTTCCATACCCACGGAATCTGAAAGCCTACATCGCGAAATAGAAAGTTCTGTACTCCTAGATTTAGAGGTGTGTCTTCCCTGTCACTTCTGCCCACCTCTTACTCATTTCAACGTGTTGCCATCTCATAGCACCCAGAAATAGGCTTATCCGCACCCATAGATTCCCCTCCTATACTCTCACGCAACCTCCAATCATCCAAGGTCCCTTCATCCAGACTTGGTCGGTTATTTCACTATGGCGGTACGTCTTTCCTTGCTGTCTATTCGCTTACCTTTTGCTCACTTATTATCACAGGCCTCGCAGCATCGCTCTCGTACGGCGCTGCTTCCGAGCTCTTACGTCGTTCTACTACATCCCATGCAGACAATGCACAACCAGTCATGATGACTGAAGCAAACATAACCCGCTTGGTGTCCAAGCTCTCTCAGATGCGCGGTGCCGCACTGAAGCTAGGCCAATTCATGAGCATCCAAGGTGCCCACCCATAGGTTATCCCTTATCATTTTGTCCGCTGTTAATCTGGGCGCTAGACACCCACCTCTTACCCCCAGAAGTCGACAAAATATTCCGCCGCGTTCAAGACAGCGCTCACTATATGCCGGACTGGCAGATGCAACAAGTGCTGCGCACATCCCTAGGGAAATCATGGGCGGATAATTTTACATCGTTCGATCGTATACCGTTCGCAGCTGCGAGCATCGGCCAGGTGCACCACGCTGTCCTTGCTCGCAGCCATTGTCCGTCTGGCGACGACCAACGCGTCGCTGTAAAGATTCAGTTCCCGAACATTGCTAACTCAATTGCTAGTGACCTTGGCTACGTTAAGATGGTTCTCACCGCTGGAAGCTTGCTTCCTCGGGGATTATTCCTGGATCGTACGATTCAAGTGTGTCTTCTATATCTCCCTCATACCTAGTGCTGGTATCTGACTTTTTATTCTCGATCTTGCCTCATTTCCTACTATCCGGACAATTCACTACATCCTATCTCGATATCAAAGGTGATGAAAGACGAGCTTGCTGACGAATGCGACTATTCGCGGGAGGCAAGTTTCCTCGAGCGATATGGGAGATCAGATTGTCTTGGTGCAGACGCACGATTCAAGGTTCCGTGGGTGTGGCCGGGTAGCACAGAGCGTGTTCTTGTGATGGAGCATGTAGAAGGCGTCAGCATTGGAGATGCTGTAATTGGAGCTTTACCGCAGGAGGAACGGAACGAGGTGGGCACTCCTCCTATCATCTACCATAAATTATGCATTTACTAAATTTATTGTAGATTGCGTCGCGAGTCATCGAGCTCTGCTTGCGGGAGCTCTTCCAGTTCAGACTCATGCAGACAGACCCTAACTTCACGAATTTCCTGTGGGACTCAAAGGCACAACAGGTACGTCTTGTGTTGGCGCTTCATACTTCCGCTTCTCGAGTTCCTTGGACAATTTCACTGGCCATCATCGCAGCTATCCCTAGTGGACTTTGGCGCAACACGGGAGTACACGAAAGAATTCATGGACAGCTGGCTGAGTCTCCTTCAAGCCGCTGCATCCGAGGATCGTATCGCATGTGCAGAATGGAGTCAGAGACTTGGATATCTCACTGGAGAGGAGAATGAAGTACTATCTCCCCATCACTGTTCCGCGCAAATATTCAGGTAACACGTTCACAGGTCATGCTCAATGCGCACATCGACTCCATGGTCCTCCTAGCTACCCCCTTTAAATCCACGACCACGCAACCATTCGCTTTCGGACCTGGGACGCCATGGGCGGACATCACAGCTCAAATACGTGCTATCATACCTGTGATGCTCAAGCATAGGCTGACACCCCCACCGAGGGAAACCTACAGTTTGAATCGGTGAGCCTTGGAATAGACTTCCTTTCGAATAAGAGCTGGGATTTTGTCTTCAATTTTTTGCATACTTCGTGATCTTTTTACTCATTGTTGGTTCTGTAGGAAATTGAGCGGGGCGTTCTTACTCGCTTCGAGGTTGCGTGCTGTGGTAGACACCAAGAAGCTTTGGGACCAAGTTACCGATTCATACAAGTTTGGTTGACGATGAGTCTGCGCTGTTCAATCCAGAGTACTTCTGGATGATAACATCATGAACTTACATATCATAGTACATCGCAGCATAACTCTCTCGGGTGTTGCATCCTAACAGCCTAACCGCGATGGTTTTTCACTTACGTACTGTCCAATTCACTGCAGTGGTTTCATATTAACCATGTCCATCAAGGTGTGAGTGACACTATGTGATAGATCGATATGAACTAAATGACTCGGATAAGCTCGAGCAATATTGTTAGAGGTAGAAAGACAGTCTCGATGTCGTGGATAGAGCCGCTTAAGACATGCAAAAAACATACACACCTTGGCATCGTGAATAGAACGGTACAAATAAGACGATACAACAAAATTAGTCCGAGAACTGAACTCTATTCATCATGGTGGTGGCGCGCGCGCGCCAAAAACACAAAGACGCGGTCGCAACCCCGCAGGTGTCCACGTGCCGTTCAACTTATCGGAACGTACTTTCAGCTTAAAGTTGGACGACCAAATATGTTGAGCACGAGGCTGATTCTAAGGCTCTTGAAACGTCTGTGCCAAGTGTTGGCAGCACTCAAAACTTCATTTGCCCAAAGATTGCGCATCCTCGTGACTCTGTGCTTTCCACACTTTGTGGCCAAATTGAAGATTCGCGATTTCCCCAGGTACAATACTGACTCAACGACATTATCTCCTGCAAACTGTTGTACTGTGCCAACCAGCACTTCCGGTGTGCGGTGTCCTCCCGTCAGCTTACCGTTGCCACTTCACAACCAGCAAATAACTTCAGCAAGTACAGCAACCAGCACGCAAAATGTGTTGTCGTCTTCAGTGCCAACATTCCCCATGCCTGTGCCATACATTCCCCAGCAACTTACTCCGCCTCAGACGTTTTCGCCTCCACAAGTTCCCAACGCAAACTCCTCTAGTGCTCCAGCTACCACTCCCAAACTTGTGCCATTCGCTGCGAATGACGTTTCACGATACGAGAATCGTCCTCGTGTGTACGTGAATGCAGTCTATCTTAACGATAGATTAATATTGGGTTTTTCTCTCTAGAGACATATCTAAAGAGTGCAATAAAATTCCAGCACTCATGAGACAGTTTCCCAACAAGTGAGTGCACAGCCAGGGGATGAATGTGCAGTGTGGATGACAGACTATTCAGATCATGTCCTTGGCTGAGCGGTGATTGGGAGGCATGCGTACACCCAGAGGGCGTACTATATTTGTACGACGAGCGTCGGGTAAGCATTCGACCATGAAGGTCATACGCACTTTTCACGTATTCTGCAGAGTGTGTTCACAGAAGCAACCATTGATGACAGCATGTTTGGGTTGCTCGACGGATGCATAAATATGTTACGTGAAATGGCGAAAAAACAATCAGTGGATCTCGGAGATGATGACATTGAGCTCGTCGTGCAACTAGCGCAGACTGAAGCCGGAGATACACAAATGTCTTGTTGTTATTATTTCATCGACCACAATGCTCGAACTCTCTTTTGGCTACACGATCACCAACAAACGACAGATGTTGACATTTTTAGTGGGCTTCGGGGTGTTGCCGATCCAAGCCACATTCGTGCGTTATGCGGCACTTGTGATTATGCCGCTGATATGAACCAATCACTAGGACACTCCCTGGAGTCTGAGTACTGGTTTGTCATACTCAATCTTGTACGATTTATTTTACCTATTTACTGCGAAACCCGCTCTGATTCTAATGAGGTTTCAGAACCTATGACTATCATTATGTGTAACGAGCAGGACGCATTGCGAATGCTACCCAAAGCACCAGATGAATAGACCGAAGATCATCAAGGAACTGAGGGGGCTTGTCATGCATGCAAGTGCAGGTATCTAACGCCTGGATTCAATTGTCAATTCTGTATGAACGCGCGATCTAGAGATCATCACTTCGGACACGTCCTTATCGCCTTTTGATGGAGATGAACTCTCCAAAATCTTGCAGCTGATAGACCATTTGAAAGGTGCGGCGGTCCCCCTTTGAACTATTTTTCATCTGTGACAGTCTAAAGTGCCATTGTATATCTCCAGAAAATGCTGAAGGCGATGACCCACATTCCAATTGTGTTATTGGTAAGCAAAACTATGCACACAGATCAATCTAAGTTTCACCATTTTGTCAACAGCGAGATTCATGCATTACTTTTGTATATTCTTCATTTCGACGTCTTAGCGTGTGGCTTATTCATGCTGAAGATAGAGCCAAGTTCTTCAACTTCTGTGGTCTACCTTGTGCTCGTCTTGAAGCCGATAAATCGGTGTATGAGGAAAATAAAAACTTTCGTCCGCTGACCAGTAGTGTCTCTTTTGCTCTTAACGCCATGCTTTTTTGGGCTCCGCAATCACACTTGGAAGATCTTCGAAAAGTGTGGGTGGATGAATGCATCAATACACCACGGTGGAAAGACTTCAACAAAAACCTCATGACAGAGTGGACTGGGATCACAATCTACGTACGTATCTCGATCTCAGCATCCTCCTTCGTAACTTGATTATTTCCAGTCTACTGTCATGTTAGCAGTAGACGTAAGTTTCCTTGCAGTGCCGAATGTGAATATTAGCCAGTCGCAGTCGATCGGGATTATCGTCACATATCTCTCCATCATCTTCATCACAGGTTCCTTGATCGTCTCAGTCCTGCTGGTGCGACAGAACCAAAGATATGGTTTTGAATCGGCGGACAAAGCAGTAAGTTCTTGCCCTAGCATCCGCCACTTCCGTGCTAACTAATTCCATCAGACGGAATTTCTGTCTCATATGACGGGGACATTTTTCGGAGTGGGAGCCCTTGCCACGATTCACGGTCTTCCCTACGCAATGCTTATGTGGGGGTAGGTGGATTGCTATTCCATCACCAGATCAATAGTGACCTTATTCTTGACTAGGATGATATACTTTGCAATCGCCATTCTGTACAATGTGTTCAAGTCTACGACAGTGGCCATGCTGGCATCAGTTGTCAGCGGGTGCGTGGTCATTACCATGTTCATTTTTTGGTTCATTTGGGCAGCAAGAGAGTTCCGCCTTTTCGAGCGACTGACAAAGTCCATTTTCTCCTTGACATCAGCGGGACCTTAGTTACATACCTCCGGATTTTGATATATGTAATGGCAATAACGTTATCATCGACCAAGTTTATGGCATTGAACGCCTGGATCAGTATTCAAGTTACTCTTCCACGAGCTCCTAAGCTGCCTGTCACATTCGGAGGAAGTATAAACTACCAGGCATAGAATTTCATGCGTCTTGTATATGTAAACCAGTGCTGATATTATCTCATACGTAGATAGGCTGTGTCACACACCATGCGTGTAACAAAGGGGCGCAGAACAATGCTTTGAGGCCATACACAGGGTGAGCTGCAGGGGCGGAATCGGGTGGATCCTGTCCCTACCCTGGTGGTGCAGGCGGGTGTTCGTTACCCTTTGCATAGTTTATTCAGTAGGAAAGGTAGAGCAGGTAGTGTTTATCATTAGGAGGAAGTTACAATCCTCCTCCATCGTGGACCATGCAGAGCGGCGAATCTAAGCCAAGAGTCTCGGCAATGTTTTTGTGAGGATTTTACTCGATTGATTGATGGAAACGCCAATATCACACCACAACCGAAGGGTGGCTTGTGCCATCATGCGACTGATTAAGGTTTGTTTCAATTCAATGTGATACTGCAGGTTGATACTGCTTACTTGATAAGGGCTGATGGAGGTCAGACTATAGGACAGCCAGATGCGACTCATGAAACATGGAAGACGAAACTTACCTCCCCAGTGTTGACTGTCTGCATTTTGAATCAACACGCAGAAGAAAATGCAGAACGAGCCCACCATCCAGCATTTCTTGTGGTGATGACGGGACGCGAGATTGTGTCTCGGGTGGGTAGCATGTGGGAGACAGCCAAAACAAAAAACACCACGCAATACAATTGAAATGACCGAAAATTAATGCAGCGCTTTAGATTACACTGGCCCACATTGACGTGGCATATATGAGGCTTGATGCTGTCGTGACGTGATATGATTGCGTGGCATGGGCAGTGCGACGTTGAGGTATGGGTGTAACACGACATGGGCGAGGTCTGACACCGCAGGGACAAGGCTTGACATGCACATTATCTGAATGCTAACGTTGCAGTCACTGCACCACCGTTAATTTAGCATACGGGAACTGCAGAAGACAACTTGCTTGAGGGGCATTGCAAGGTAGTCATCCATTAAAGGTATTTTAAATGTGGCAGTCACGACCGTATCATACTAATAAGTCGTTCTCACACGAACTGACAGGATCTATTATTGATCCTTTAGTCAGCCACGATGGGAAGTCCTGTGTAATTTTAGAAACGCCTCACTGCCCTGCCGCAATATATTTGTGACGCAACCATGTCCAGCTGTCGACTGTCGAACGTTTGCAAGTTACGTGTGAAAACATCGCCAACACGTTCGCCCACATTATGTAACGACTAACATCCAGATCAAATAAAATCGTTTATCATATCATGGGACCACAGTGGGGAAGCCGACCTGAAATATACTAGTACGTCGGTTTTCACAACCATAAAACAGCTGACCCGCGGGCTGTACCTTTTGCAACTCTTACTGGGGTCATCTTAGTACTCTGAAGTCAAATCCCGTCATTCCTAACACCATGAGCCGAGAAAACAGACCACATCCAAGCCTACGGCGATTCATGATGTCGTATGCCCCCGACTGGTGAACTTCTTATCACTGAACTTTGGGCTTGAACTTATGCAATCTTTTCCCCCGAAGGATCATATCTGGTGTGCTTTGGTGAGGATTTGGAGCTATGAGGGTTACAGGCATGGAAGGACCCAGAGCTAAAGACTGTATTAACTTGCAGGGTATCACTCTGGGTCATCGAAAGCTACGTCTCTGGTTTTAAGAGGCACTTCTCGCTGTCCGATGTCTCGTAAGTATCGATGCTTCCATTCGGGCTCGCCTTCATGTTGAGATCACCTTACCAGGTTGCAATATCCGTGAGTACTACTCATCAACTGAGCCCTACTTACAACGCTCAATTCATACCACAATAGCTATGCTGTTCATCAACGTGTTGGGGTAAGCCACAGCCAACGTGGTCAAAGTTCTTTCATTAACGGCATGCCAGACAACGGCCCTAGGATTCATATCTTTCGGCATCCCACTTGTGGTTCAGTGCCTCGTCAATTTTTTCACAGTCCAGTCGTGGTGGGATGTACACCACAGCACTCTGGGATGTATGTACATAAATCTAGTAGCTACATCTGACGGCTACTGATTACAATGCAGTGATTCTCTCTCTGTCGATGACAAGAGCCATTACACAAATCGTCAAAGTCACAGTTGGACGGCCTCGGCCAGGTAAGCCCGCAATTTTGTGCACATAGATCTACTTGACGTGTCTTACAATATTTACAGATTTAATCTCGCGCTGCCAGCCCCTGATAGATTCTGCAGACCCTTTTTTGGGCCTATCTACACCAGATATATGTACGCAGACAGTATCAAAGATACTCGAAGATGGATGGAGAAGCTTCCCCAGTGGTCATTCCAGTGGTATGACGGATGCCATCTCTCCTTGTCATCGATCTGACATGTCTATATGTAGTATCCTTTGCAGGCCTCGGATTCCTCGCCTTTTATATCGCTGGTAAATTACATCTATTTGATACCCGAGGACATGTCGTGAGTTTCGCTTGGCTTGTGAACGGTCGAACATGTGTTTAACTGCCCATGATTCAGAGTAAAGCGTGGATATCTATCGCTCCCCTTGTTGGTGCGATGTTCGTGGCAATTTCGCGCACTATGGACTATCGTCGTACGATCCTTTTTTACGAAATCACGTTAGGTTACTCACTTTGCCATTTAGACCACTGGCAGGATGTTGTGGCTGGATCTGCACTTGGACTTTTCATCGCATATTTTTCATACAGGCAGTATTACCCTCACCTAGCATCGGTGGATGCAGATCAACCGTATGCTACCCGGTTCGAAGACAAGGGTATTGAATTGGATGTAGTCAATGGAACCACTGATCCGTTGTTACACCGTTATGACGAAGATGACGAAGTGATCAGCACGAGGCGTAATCCAAGGACTGGGATTCGACGATAACCTTCGTTACAGCATTTTTACTGCATGTACTTTTGCGCACCAGATATCCGTTCTTGAAACACTAGCGCCACAATGGTTGTTTTTTTAGATAAAAAAAACCCCATAAATAAATAAATAAAATTAATGAATTATAGCCAGGTCAGTGTGTAGCTACAGTTAACAAAGTTCCTGGTATCTCTATGTATCTATGTATCTTCGAAGTCAGGTTATTGGATATCGCTTCGGTGCTCATACTTCCCTTTCGACGACCGTCATAGTCCATACTATCGCTATAAGTGGTCGGAGGCTTGCTACATGGCTCACTGCCCCTTGGTCCGTTGAACATGGACGGAATCATCCACCGCTGACCTAGCAGGCTCCCTTCTCCTTCGATTCTTCGGGTTGGATCCTCCAGCCTGCACCATTGCACCGTCAGTTGCCCGTGTCACGGATTGCTTTCCACCCTCAGAACGGCTAGAACCCTGAGCAGGGTGCGCTTCACCAGGCTTCGAGCGAGTACCGTGTGAGTGCTTCTTCCCTCCTCTATTCTTACTCCTAGGAGCAGCACGTTGCGTTTGCGTTTCAGAAGCCCTGAGCGCTTCGGCCTGAGTACGCGCCTCTTCCGCCGCCCACCATTTCATAAAGTCTGCCTCTTGTTGAATGGCTCGTTCCTCTTCTTGAATCTCAACAAGCGATCGCTTGTCCTTTGGTGCAGGCATGCCCTGCAAAAGCTGCAATTGTTGTATCTCAGCAAATGAAAGCGATGATGATTCTGCAACGCTCGATTGTACCACTGGCTGTACAGGCGGAAGTGTCCATGCAGCGCCCGAGTTCCTGGTGAATACAAATCAGAAAAACGCGGCCGAAGGGAACAGTAGGGACAGTAGGCACGTACGAAACACGTCGGGGACTTGGTGAACTGGGTGTCGGTTGCACCTGTCGAACGGGGGAAAAGACGGGGCCAAGTGAAGGTGTATTTGGCTGAGTCTTTGAAGATGAAGGTGCGACTTGAGTAGCCGGCCGCTGAGGTGTTCTCACATGCGTTGGCTTCGCGGCGGTGGATGATTCGGGGAGTGAAGACTTGCCAAAATCAAGATCGGACGGCGTTCGACGCGGTGTCAGTGACACATCGGGCTTCAGCGACGAGCCCACAATCTTACGCTGTGGCGTAGCTACCTGTTTCAAAGATTCCTGACTAGGTTTGGCCATAGTACCATATATTGCTCTGTTTGCAGCACCGGATATCTTGGTGTTCTCAGCCTCCGCCATAATGGCCTTAAGATCGGTCCTTCATAGTGATATCAGCACGATGCATAGCAAGAATTGAAGCAAAAAATCCACACACCTTGGTGTGGACATAGACCGTTTCCATGCTGCTACTGATCCTGACGGTTCGGCAACTGCAGGCACTGGATGATTAGGAGTGATAACCGACGAAGCTACTTCGTCCATCGCGAACAGCTCGTCTCCCGACGGTCCAGCATCAGCAGCCTTGCGCGAATCTGCCGCTGGATGCACAGCCAGACTCGAAATCGGGCGGGTCCTCATCGGCTTCGGAGAATCCCTGCGAACCTGCGACCTGTCTACAGGTTCAAATACGACTGGAAGATCTTGTTGACCAAGCCATTCAGCGTGCTTCCGCAGCGCTTCGTTCGCCAGTAAGTTAGAGCGAGAGATCGGGGACTTTGTCATCTGCGCACTGCGGATGTACTCGGCAAGTTGTCGCACGACAGAAGGATCAAGGTCCTCGAGCATACGACCCTCTAGCATCATCTCCAAATTTGCAGTGATGTAACTTTGCAGGCGTTCGACAAGATGGGTCGCGTTGATGTGCGTTGCATCAGTGAGCAAGTAGCACGCATTATAAACATCGAGATATTTCAAAATAACTTGTGAACAAAGAAGCATCAATCGATCGAGTAGAAGTTCGTTCTGGTTGACATCGTATTATGAACCATGCGCCTAAAAATAGTGCATGTGAACTTACCGCTGCGGAAAGAACAGAGAACATGAAGGATATCACATCATCTACCCCCTGAACAAAGTCTTAGATGCAGTAAGAAGGCCGAAGCTAAGAAAACAAGACGCGAAAACACACCAAGAGATTCAAACAAGTTCTCGTCTCCATAACATATCCATCGAACGACAAATTGCATGACCTGCCACTCCAAGTGCTTGAGATCAATGTCGATGATACCTGACTTATCACGACGCTTAGATGTCCATGCACCATCTCCAAAGAAGCTGGCAAAGAATTGACAACGGGCTTGTAGCACCACTGAATGGCTCCAAACGATGACCTGGTCGGCGAGGTGGAGCGCGACGTCGGGCGCAAGGGTGTTTTCTTTCGTATTATTCCGTAAATATCCAGTTACCTGGGTTCTCTCGTAGAGCAGGCGAAAGTCTGTTGCCTGTGAAGGAGTGGGAACTCGCTTCCCTGGCGATTGAAGTGCTTTCAAAATAAGCGGAAGATCCAATATGCGTGAAAGTGATTGCAGCTCCGTCTTGATTGCCACGGGCTTCACGGCGTATGTTTGAAATTGGGGCACAAAGGGGGTTCCGATGCGTAAATCCCATATAGCGAGGAGCTGGTCCGAGTACAAGTATCGAAGGAGAATCAGGACCGTTAACGGATGACATCCGTTGATTTGAATGTGGACCCTGCCTCCTGAGATGAGATTGACCTCAATCCCCGAAAATTTATCATGTAATGAATGTCCGCTATGCAAAATGTTACCCAATACTGGACATCTCGTAGCGAGAATGAGCCGGTGAGCTGGAAGGTGCAGTGGACCAGGTGTGACAACAATCATGTCGGCATTATATGGCAAGGCAATATTTGGCGTGTTCTTACGTTGGTCTAGAACATGAAGCAACTTCGAGAGATCTCCGATATCATCGAGGATCGACACGTCTTCGCCATCTTCATCAGCATCCAAGAGAGGTGTTGTTATGTTTGGTGCGGCAGACGGTGCCTCCGCTCGCAATGAAAGACCTAGGTATGGCTGGATCTCAGCAATATCACATGAAAATGAACGTGTATTGATGTGGATGGGTGGTGGTTTAAAATCAACGCGCAGAGCCCCAAACGCCCCTGTGCTGTTCGCGCAAACAGCAACAGCACGTTGTATGTACGGTATGCGTTGGAATTTGAATGTTTTGGCACCGGAGCCCTGGCCTCCTTTGGCACTCCGCGAGCGGATGTAAACATGTCCAGACTGAGTGCAAATTATGACAGTTCCATCGGCCCCAATGTCAACATCCTACAAATGATTAGACGGTATGGTACCTGAATTTGAGCCCACCCACCTGCACAGCACTAAACTGACGTCTCAGCGCCCATATGCGTTGGGGCTTGAAAGCAATGGAGCTCTTTGCGGAATCGCCTTCCCCAATTGGTTGTGAACTAAACGTGAATACTTCCCCATTCGACGAGAGGGCGGCAATGGTATCGTCACAGCTCTTGAGCCTTATGATGTTCTGACCCTTGATTGCTTGCGGGGGTCGGTAGACAGAGATCTCTGAGGAAAATCTCTGGGTGGGGAAACTAGGCATCGAAAGTCAGAAAGGAAGTGAACTGAGCTCAGAAAAAGTCTGACCTAATCTTGGAAACCCCTCCAGACCAAACACACACGACTTCGCCCGTGAGAAGCAGACATGCCATGAGGGTTTCCTGAATTCGGAGTCACTCTCATTCTAGAATCATATAAAAATTTCAACGAACTGTCATCACTATTGCGCGGACAGGCTTCACTATACTGGAGACTTTACGAGGGAGCACTTGGACGGGTACTAATGCCTTGTCGTACCCTAATGAATTTCAACGTGAGCGCGCATTAACAACCCAGGAGAAAACAACCCACCAAGTTGCCCGCCGTTCGTGCCCCACGTCCATACTTCCGTATCTGTCCAACAACCAGAAGCGGTCTTGCACGCTGCAACACCTTTGACAGATTCTCTCCTCAAGGAGCCGACTTTCCGTGGCGTAGCCTGGATATGCTCATCTTGTTTGGCGGAGGATGAGACTTCGATGACGTATCCAAGCTGAGAGAAGCGATTGAGTCCCCAAGTGAGAACTTCTCCAGTCGAAGTGAGTGCGAGGGTGTGGTCTTGGCCAAGCGCAACGGATTCAATGGCGTGTTTGATGTCAGGAAGGGGTATGAGGGCATGCTGTGTATGTTGACTTGGACCTAAACTGCAGAAAAATCAGCAACGTAACGTACGATCGAGTATATACCTGCGCCTACCGTCCACCACCACCAAAGCCGCACACACGAATGTTATCCCGAGGCTCGGAAGTGAGTACAACTACGGAATGATGAGCTGGGCATGTATGTACCCTGAAAAGAACGCGCCTGTATGAAGTTTGGACATCGCCACTTGCCGGACATGAATTTGGGCGAAGCGGTCATCGAGGGTCCTGTCGTGTTGACGTGTTACGCCGTCCTTACGGGGAATGACAACTTGATCCGGATATGCCCTGTCATTGCCATCACCCAGACCCAATGCTGCGTTTCTGATATCAAAACCTCCTTGAGATGTGATCATTCAATTCAACCAGCACATCGACTTACCTGTTCGTACCCCAAGTAAATAGCTCGGCAAGAGTCTCTTCGTCATTGGTAGGCTTTGCAGATCTCACGGTTGAGTTGTAGAGGTCGTGAGCAGTATGCCCTTCTAAGTCCTTGATGGACATATCGATATCCAAGCGCTTCAAAAGGAGAATCCTTGAACTCAGTAAGAAAGACTGCACCAGTTGCATATGTGAAAATAGAGACGTACGCGGCAGAGACGTTTCCCACATATAGCGCTCTATGTAAGGGCGTCCAGTGACTCTCCTTGTCCAATATGTTCACGTTGATAGCTGGGTGAGCGAGGAGCATGCGGACGTACTCCAGGCTTGAAGCCTCGGTGGAGGAGCATGCCAGATGCAGGACCGACCTGCCAAGTGTATCGAGAGCATTTATCTCGAGGGCCATTCCTGAGTTCAGTGCCCCCGCACGCTTCCATGATTTTCCGCCGCTGGTGCTAACAGAGGTGGAAGGTTGTCCTGGACCGCCATTGAGTAGGCGGTGAAAGGATTGCTGCTTGCGTAGTGCAAAGTAGACATGGAGCAAGGTCATGCGCTGGGTTTATCAGACTGAACGATCGTTGGGGGAGATGAAATCACTCCTCCTCGAGATCGTGTCGGTTGTGTTGTATGTCAATGCCGATGATAAGGCGGCACAGACAGTGACTCTGGATAAATTATTGGCTGTTTCAATTGTCCGATATTTAGATTCTAGAGGATGGTCCTAGGCGTTGCAGATAAAGAATAAGTTATAGCCGCTGCGGGGGCAAGGGAGACAGCCAGGAACTTGTAGTAGAGGATATTTAACCACTGACTCGGATATTGTGCTCCCGCCGGATATGGATTCACGTTCGTCGTTCGGTGAGTCGGAGTGACAAATTGACCACTCACTCCGGGCGGGCCGAAGTGCCGATCAACGTTCAAGGTTCAAGCTAAGGTTCGACTTGAACATGTACATACTGCCCAGAGCAAAGCTGGATAGTCTCGAACTTCTCAAATCCTTGGTGCTCGTTGATCATAGACAAGGTGTTCTGGGTGAGATTACAAAACTGCTTCACCTTTCTTCCAGAACGCAACTAAAATGGACCCACAACCTTCCCGCAGTTCTGACAGGGCCGGTCTTTTTCTTCCCATCTTCCTTGCCCTCTGTCGAGATATTAGGCGTTAGAGGCTAACAGTCAACCTCGTGCTTCCGACACTCGTTGAGTATACGTAGGAATTCATATTCCTTCTGCACCCTTTAACCGGGTACCTGAATGGCTAATATGTAAATGAGTTGGCGTTGACCAATCACGCGAGTGCTGTTACAACGTCACTACTGCGATATATGTGCTAGAAAGAATCGTGAAGGTTGCAACTCATGCCCATTGCTCATCTTCTTGTCGATGATTAGAGGTACTTTGTATAAATCATTGGGACCCGTGCGGGGAGTGCCGAGTTGCTGAATCAGATGTTGATTTGTGTTTACTGTGTCCTGGTGAGTGTAATCGAGTAGAATCGAGAAAGAGTCGGACAAGAACTTGGCTGGCGGCAAATTGGTAGGAGACCAGAAACATCGAGAGCGTCGATGAACAGCGATGCAACGGAGGCTGCACTCGGTCTCCTCAGCCTCTCTCCTTTAAACAACAATACAATTCCTCAAATCAGAAAACCAATACCACTACCGACACCAAGACTACCGCCAACGACAACATCACAACCAGCGCCATCAGCTAGCCCTCCTCTTCCAGACGCAGACGCCATTAGTTGTATATGTGGGTTTCTCTTCGATGATGGCTTCAGCATTGCCTGCGACGTCTGCTCTCGTTGGTGTCATGCAGCATGCTTCGATATTGTCGAGGGAGGGGTCCCAGAAGAGTGGCGCTGTTGGGACTGCGATCCCCGTCCTGTTAACCGTGACCGTGCGGTACGCCTCCAGAAACAACGTATCTCAGAGATGCAAACTAGGGAGAGGGAAAGAGACAAGGAAAAAGATAGAGACAAGGGCAAAAAACGAGATAGAGCAGGCTCGCCTGTTCAGCGACGACGAGTCAGCGCTGCTGCTATCGAGGGCTCTGGAAACGCAAAGAAGAAACGTAGAGCATCTATCATATCTCCGTCAACACCGCACCCACCGCCGACGCCAACACAGCATGGGGAAGACGAGCCAGTCAACATTGACGAACCGTGGTCTCAGTCCTACGTCCCTATCACTAAAGACATCGTTACAACAGAAGCCCATGCTAGACTCCGCAGACAAGCCCAAGCATGGCGGGGCGTCACCGCCCTCTCACCGCCCATACATCCCAACCGTACACAGATCCACCAAGTCCCACCCACACCCTCTCCAAGTCAGCTGCATACCAACCCCCTCGTTCGCCCGCCCACATACAGCCTCCACACAACTACGCCGGTCCCTTCATCCAGCTATATTGCCCCGTTTACCTGCGCTATCACCCCGAGCGCCTCTTACCTCGCTGACCCGCTTAATGCGTACGCCCACCTCGGCATGCCGAAGCCATTTGTGCACCTCATGGGTCCACCGCTGGACGTCGCCCTGGATGCGAGGGTCGTCGGCGACGAGGGACGCTTTGCTCGGAATGGGTGTCGTCCAAATGCAGTGCTGAGGCCCTTACTGTGCCCCAAGGCAAAGGATGGGTCTAAGGCAAAGGAGTCATCCGAGAAAGAGGGGACAGAAAGTGCGAGGGAGGAGAGGTGGGAAAGTGGGAAGAGGAAGAACGATAAGATAGACTCAGATGATGAAACTCTAACATTTGGCGTATTTGCACTGCGCGACCTCAAAGCCAACGAAGAAGTCGTACTCGGTTGGGAGTGGGACGATGGAAACGCGGTGCACAGTCTCCCGGCGCTCATCGAAAGCCCACATTTGTTCTCGTGCGTCTTTCTTTCTCCTGTTCCCTTTTTAACCCTCATTTTTTGTTTCTTTCTAATCGATTCTGGACCGTTTACCGTTCCGTGCGTTCACTCTTTTCATCCTCTTCCATCCCACTCCCATCCCACTCCCTTTCCTCATCCTACATCCCCTACTGATTCACCCGCACCAACAGGACGTACCACTTAACTCACCTCCGCGCACAAATGACCTCAATCCTCCATGCCCTCAGCTCCACATTTACAACGTGCGCATGCGGTGCCCGCGCAAGGGACTGCGTATTGAACGTCATGGCACAGTATGTTGACGGCGAGCTTGACTCATCTAATGTCACGCGTGCGTCAGGGCAGCCTATGAATGGGACAAGTGTCGGGCTGAATGGTGTTGGCGCTGGCACTATGAATGGTGCCGGGACAACGAATGGCACAGGCATCGGGATGATGAATGGGAATGGGGCGAGGCAGGCAGGGAAAGCAGATGCAGGCGATGGATCGAGTTCAGACAAGGAGAACTGGGGACACGAGTATGGGCGAAATGTGGTAGGTCTCGGGATCCAGATGAACGCGAACCCGACTACTACCAATGGGAGCGGTGGCGCCAATAACAACACAAACGGTTTGCATGGGAGCACACCATCGTCATCCACATTCACCCGGAAAATTGACCTAGGTCCGCTAATCGGTGCGAAGCGCGGCTTTAGGACGCGGGAGAAGGTGCCGTTTGGTGGGGGCGTTGGCGGTGTGGAGATGGTTCCGTCGGGATCAGGGGTCAGTTTTGGCGCTGAGTCGACTGGGGGGATTGTTGCTGAGTCGAGTGGGGGTTCCAGTGCTGGGTCGAGCAGTGGGTTATCGAGTGCAGTACCTGACGTATGGTCGTCAAGTTTCAATACTCCCGCTGGCTCTTCGAACTTGGGACCCAATGGAGGACCGTCAAATTGGCGCCCTACGATCTCTCCCTCAAGTGCGTCACGAGCTTCGAATTCCACGAGGAAAAGCGATAGGAAGGGCAAGGGGCGTGCGAGGGAGGAGACAGATATGGACGCAGATGTGGACGTGGAAGGCGACAGTGAGTTTGTTCTGTTGTCTTTTGGCTTTTGGTGTGTTCGCTCTGCGACGCGTACTTTTCCTTTCTCAGTGCGAGCCCGTCCACCATACCCCACCCCTCTCCGTCCCTTAACTCAGACTTGCTCACACCCAGTATTTTATCTATCTGTGCAGGCCCTACTCCCGACTCGATGGATGTCAACGAGGAGAAGATTCCGCCGAGGATGCGTAAGAGATGGATGCATACTGTGTCCGTGTCCGTGTCGCATGAACGTGACGACCGCGCCTCTTCGCGGAAGGACAGAAAATTTGTTTCTATCAACGGACAGAGCCTATCGGGAGCGCATATACACAGTCCACCCGCCTCGGTGTCTACGACAGACTGGAGAAGTCCGACATTACTGTCAGCGGACAGTCCAGCACAAACGTCTGGAGACAGCCCTTCGCCCCCATCCCCTGAGAGCACAGTGGACGGAATGGATATCGATATGAACGATACGTCTTCTGGTAAGCTTCATTTTTATTTTGGAAAATTCTGTTGCGTATAGTTTTTGCATTGCTTGTCCTGTGTGTCACATGTTAGCTAACCCTCTCCCCTTCCATAGACATCCGTCAAATGCCACCACCACCAATGCCGGCAGCTCTTGATCCTACCACCATTTCCTCTGTTGCATTCGCATCTGTCTCACCCTCAGCGACATTCTCAAAACTATCTCTTCTGTCACCCGTTATGTCTGATATGCGCTCCGGGTCACCATCCCTCTTTGGAGTGCCTTTGACAAACTCGTCTAGGCGTCCTATGCCACTGTCGCCCCCTCCGCCATACCAGTCATCCAATAGCAAGAGTCCTTCAGACGCATCAAACGCACAAGTCATAGTCTATCCGCAATCGTCCAATCCATCGATGACCAACGCTTCTTCGCCTTATCGTGTGCGGTTTGCATCTCCGGAGGTGTTACATGGGCAACCGTCCTTGGAGACTAATCAGCATGCTCCGCTTGAATTGGCGAGGGAAGCAACGCCTCCTATTTATTCGCATACTCCTTCACCTAAAGATGATAAAACGGCTGACTCAGCAGTGGACGCTGTACCACAGTTAGATGGGAGCCCTGTACACGACGGAACTTCTCTTGAGGTCAAGATAGTTCCACCAGATGAAGTACCACATGCACATGCGTCCATGGTGTCAGTCATGCGCGATTCAACTCCACCTGCGTCATCGATATGCGAGTCAATGTCATCCCTCCGTGATTCCGATTCACCACCTCCATCATGCGAACCCGCGCTACCTATACATGAATCTACGCCAGCGATACGTGATCCCACGCCACCCGCACGCGAACAGTCACCGCTGCCTCCTCCCAAGGTGAAGATGTCCCTAAAGGACTTTGCCTTGCGCAAGAAGAAGCAACGGGAAGAAATGGCGAAGGAGCGGAAGCGGGAATGTGTATCGCCTGGTGAACTGGGTATGGGAATGCTAGAGGAGAGTGGGGACGAAGGGATGCATGTGGATGAGGATGGCGCAGATGAGCGGCTGGGGAGGGATTCTGAGGGGACAGATCAAGAGCGTGACTTGGAAGTGGCCATGTCGGATGTAAGAGAGGCGCAGGATGTAGTGATGGATGGTGACAATGATGTGCGGCCGAATGGGGTGAAGGACGAACCTATCGCTTCTCCTGCCATGCAGAAAGTAGCGGACTGCGTGCTGGAGGATCCACCTGCTGAGAGTCGGCGGCGCTGTGAATCCGAGCCACGAGGCGCTCCTTCATCCGCACCGAGGTCTCCCGTCGCATCCCCAAGATCTGTTCGTAGCATGGATAATGCTCACCCCAACGGCCAGCTTGCAGAGTCCGCTTCTCTCATAACCAAGATCGAGGTATTGGAGACTTCTATACCCAATGGACTTGTGGGTG
The DNA here is from genome assembly GCA_016758765.1 of Suillus cothurnatus. NCBI lineage: Eukaryota > Fungi > Basidiomycota > Agaricomycetes > Boletales > Suillaceae > Suillus > Suillus cothurnatus. Next base: position 124,316 of record JABBWL010000169.1, read on the forward strand.
CCTGTGGTAGGACATCGCCATCTGGGCCAGACCCACCTCCACCTCCATTGCGCCAGCAGATCAAGGGCACAGAAAGACAGCCATCACCCAAAACTTTTTCTTCAACCCTTCCCCCTTCTGCTCCAGCTTCCTATTCTCTTAGACCCTCTCACGAAGATGGAGAAATCACAAACGCCTCTCCTCCAAAATCATCGCATTTCTTTCCTCGATCTTACACGCCTCCAACCCAGCCCCGTTCATTCCAGACCTCACATCCTTCGTCTCCTAATTTTAACCATGCCACATCCACATCCACCACGTCATCTTCAGCTTCCTGGCGCGGCCCGCCTCCTCCGACGAGAGCACCCTTATCCAGCGCTCCTTCCTCGAATGGGCCTTCGCGCCCCTTACCCAGTGGGCCACGGGCACTGAGAGTAAGTAGTCAATCATCCCATCCACCGACATATTCCTCTCCCAGTAGCCGTGTGTATAACGGTTCGCAATACATTCCTCGTGGACCATCTGCTGATCGTGATCGTCATGACCGTGATCGTCCTGATTGGGAACGAGAGCGCGGGTGGGCGCCACGACCGCGGGGACGTACGAGTAGCAGTGGCTGGGGTCGATAACACCGACCGTCGAATACTGAATACAGAATCTTATCCCTCGTGTTTTTATAGCCCATTCTTTTCCTTCCGTGAGATTATATTTTTCTGCTTGATCCTGATCATTATTGCTTTTTTGCGGGGTGGTTCGTATTGTCTTCCTGTGACTTTTTATTATTATTTCTTTGCTTCTCCATTTCCTAGTATTGCCTATGAGTAATAGAGTATTATATTGCGTAACGAATGTACAACGACTCGCGTGTACCATCTCTGCAATCATACTGCGTCGGAAAAGCCATTCGGTTCATTGGAATATTGTTCTCACCCGTGCGGATTATAGTCATCGGCTCAACTAATTGAGTGCAACCTGATTATGTTGCTTTATGGAACGTACAAACAAACCGTATATACGGTCTCTACAGAACATAACGGAAATCGCGGTTTTGGATGTCTGTCAGGTCTAGAAATTCCTGCACAACTATATTAGAATGTGATTGTTTTGGGCAAGCCTGGACGTACTTTATCAACCTTGACTTCAATCCGTTTTCCATCTGCAGTGACTTGTTCGATGTAGACTTCCTCGAAGTTATCATTGACAGGCTCGGCGTCCCGCTTCTTATTCTCTCTTGATAGCATAAACCTGATGATGAGCAGAAGTATGGGGCAAACGAGGTAGCAAAGCCCGATGACAACCCAAGGTACGCGGTTGCTGGAATAATAAAGTTAGACGATGCCAACATTCCGACACCTAGATAACTTTCAACACTTACCGTGGCTTATATTGCGTCTGCCACATGAACGGCCCCAGACCATTGCCAACGCAATACGCGCTCAACATGATTGCATTCGTGGTCACCTGGTTAAGTTATTCAGCCTTCCCCCATTCCCTTGTTTTGACTGTGGCTTGTGACTCACTCTCTTTGTGTGCCCAGCAGTAACGCTGGTCAACCAGGCCAAAGATAGGACGAATCCAGTGATCCCAAGATCTACAAGCCAAATAGCAAATAGCAAGGCGATCTGATCGCTCCATGGCAATAACTCCATCATGAATACCCCAACCAAAGCCGGGATGAAGTACAACGCGCCGACGTAAGCACGACTATTCGGTATCCGGGAGACAATCATGACGCCAGTCCAAATCGTCGCGACTTCCATGAAACCATCAACACAGCTCAACAACGTTGTTTGCAGGTCGCTGAAACCAAGTGTTGTCATGATGATTTGCCGTTGATTGCTGAGCGAGTTCGGTATCTGATCGAGCGCGGCAAAGACAGCAAAGATCCATGTCTTCGGATCTTTCAAAGCCTCTATCATCCTGTGAAAGTGGCGTTGAAGGTTAATGGAGTGCCAAGGAATGGTGCACGCACTGTTCCTTCTTGAAATGTTTGTTTTCTACCCCGGTCTGATTTTCCTACAATAGAAATTGAAGTTATTGTATTGTCGCGAAACTACAGACTATGATGATGTACCTTCAAGCGCCGAATCGCAATTGCTCGTTCCGCGGGCGTCAAGAACCACGCATTAGTGGGTGAATCAGGGAAATAGAACCTAAAACTGAGTGAGAACTCGAACATTAGAAGAGCTCGTGGTTGGCACACCAGTAGACGACTGCAGTGATCAGGGTTATGACACCAGTAATGATCATGAGCCTAAACATGATGATTAGTGTCGCTCACATTGACAATCCAGCTGTGCGTTACCATTGCCATGGCGCGAACCCTAGAGTTGTGATATGGAGCGAACCAAAACTGATAAAACCAGATATAATCTGCGCTGAACACCGCGTGGTTCAAATTCATCAAGAGTAGAGACAATGAAATCACAACTACCTGTCCCATTCATAAGAACTACCAGCGTTATTAGTCAAGATACGATGTCTGAGTACGATATAAACTTACACCAGTACCCAAAGCGCGATGTTTGCTCACTGCGAGTATAGAACATCGAGTTGACAATCATGAAGCCAGCTGTGATGCACCCCTCACACATGCCCAGGATAAAACGCGCCGACGAAAAGGCCAGCGAAGTTGGTGCAGGCTGCGTGGCAGGCCAACGCAATTCCCCAGATAAAGATATTAATGCTAGTCGACAAGTTATTGGATTTGGATAGCTTCGAATGGACTTCGAGGAATACAAACCTAATCCATCTACCCACAGGGAAACGCTGGAGCGCGAGATTCTGCGGATATTCGAATAGTAGATAGCTAAGGTAGAACACAGTGCCCAGCCTGATGCAATTGCTCAGATTGAGATGGACGACATCACTAGTTAAGCGAACACAAACCAATTGTACCTGAACGATAGCGATGTGAGAATGAGTAGCAGTGTGCAAAACATGGAATGATCATACTGATCAGTAGACAGGTGAGTGTCTTTCCTGATAAGACCGTTTATTAGTGGGTAGTGGAATTTGCAAGAGTCTCACTGTATGCCCAATATTGCAGAGCTGCCCAAGGTAGCCTTATCCATAAACTGAATCCTAGGGAACCAGGAAGGGGTAAATGCTGGTATATTCAGTATTTCCAAAGGGTATTCACCAGTAAAGTGCTGTACACTCGAGCCTAAGTTGAATGTATAAAGTCGAACAAAAAAGCCACTCACTGCACATCATCGGTAAGATGCCAAAATCGATTTTCCTTCTGAATATTACACAAAATGATGAGTCAATTTATCAAACCACTAGAGCAAACATACCGAACTCGGGCTGCATCATCCGGATCGAGGTCGCCGGACATACCGGCAATAAGTGCTGCACCAGTATCTACGTCTTTTGTCGCGACAGCGATGCCATGAGCATGTTTCTCTGCTTCACTAGAGCTGCAACCGGATGGTGCTTGAAGGGGATCCATCATAAGAACTGAAAAAGTCAAAAGGAAAACATCGGAAGCCCTCTCCCACAATTTGACCTTTATCTCTTAAGGTACTGATAAGCGGGTATAAGTAAAGCAACTTACCGCCTGCCAAGTTGAAGGATAAGGATAAGGACCTTTGGTTTCAGCATGTCCCTGTTTTGTTTATACAATAAACCAATGGGACATTTCTCCACGCCGTTAGGCATGATAGGGAATAACCTAGACCAGATGACTCGATACCAGCGTGCTCAGTAGATTGATATCCTGCGATAAATGAAGAAACAGAGATAATTCTACTTGTCGTGGTAATTTTGATGAACCCGTGACCTACACGGGTATTCAATTTCAAGATGCCTAGCTAGTTAGTCGAGCACAGCAAACTCACGTACTAGATACTCAGAATACAATATGTCTACTTCGTTTTCTTTGACGAGTTGGCTGCAAAACGAGGAGATTCTGTGGCCAATTCGCTTGTCAACTGCGCAAAATCCACCTCATTCCGGCGGAAAATGTCCGCAATAATTGTGTCCACTTCTTCAGTGACAGGTAGCGCAGTTCCGTCTTTCGCAACAGTCTTGACCTGAATAACTTCCATCATCTGAGTAAACACGTGTCGTTTGCCCATGGCAGTGAGTTTGTGCTAAGGTCGTCATAAGCGTGTGCAACATAAGACGATAATTTACGTACTTGAAGCTTATCCATCATACCAACTTGGCTCAATGGGTCACTAACTTTCCCGTGCTCGATTACGGTCCAGCCTTCCTTCATCTTCATCCATACACTTAGCTCCCACGCATCTCTAGAGATCAGGCCCTTCTTCTCCGCCTCGTACGCAACTGCCATCGCCCGGAAGTCTGTAACCCACTCCTCCCAAGGCATACCCCAAGTTGGCTGTTTGAACTCCTCGGGATCGACGGCACGACGCAAAAGATCATTCATATATGAATCCCTTTTGTCCTGAGGTTGAGAAAGAATATTTGCAATGGTTGCTGAGCTAGGTTTTCGAAAGACAATTTCAGATTTCGGAAACCCATGATGGTATCGCAGCTTCATGACGGAGATGAAGCTAGTGATCAAGGGCAGTACACGGACAACAAAAATATGTCAAGGCACGCTTGACCTGCTAAGTGGCCAGTTCACCACAGGAGAAGGGGCCGAGAATAATGGTGAGATTTCCCAAGGATGAACAGGATGCCATAGCGGTACAGAGCACCGTATATGCGTTTGCCAATCAGAAAGGACCATGCAAGATTGGCACCCAGCAGCAAGATGAAGTGCCTCCTGCGATGGAAAGTTTGTTGAGTCTTCTCGTCTTCGAGCCCAAAGGTGCGACTTACTTTCGGCTTGACACCTCAGTGGTGTCAAGATGGCTAACGTATACCTCAGTGTCAGAAGCATATTCAGCTAGAAATGCAGCAACTGGGCTACCCTCAGGGACTCGATGAGTAGCTGGCATCGATTAGAAGCCTCGATCTTGTAGGTGATTAACCAACGTGAGTGCGTGAACGTTCAAGTTGGTCACTTGGTGACTACGCTCAGGCAGTCAACGAAATTAGGTAAGCATCTGTCGCTGATGGAGTCAAGTGCGATGCCATGGCCGCAGACGGATGCAAAATTTCGTCGTCAAACTTAGCTTCAGTGCTTCAGCTTCAGCTTCATGCCCCATAGCACAAAATAGTACTGCGAAATATGATGATCGTGCAAATGAAAGTTGCTGCACTTTCTTCAAGTGCCCAAGTCAAAAATGGAAGCGATATTCACACACATTATTTCCCACGCCTCTGCCTTATAACATTCGTAATGAAATTGTTTTTCCCTCGATTTTAATCCTTCCACAATCAAAAACGCCAATGACGAGAAATGACGGTGCAGAGAGTTGAGTGAGACCCTACAGGGTTCGCGTTGACATCGCCCGTTCGGCACCACTCTCCTTGTTACATTTGTAAAGGGACGGGCTTTTACACCTCTGATGGCGGCTTTTGATTGTGGTCATTCTGATCATATAACTGGTTCACGATCTCAGTTGGCATTTATTGTATATTCAAGACTCAGTTACACAATGTTAAAAATCTCCATCTACCAGTGCTTCCTGTGTGTTGGGCACTGTACCCAGTCGGTTCTTTGAATAGATATAACTGATGATATTCTTCGGCGTCATACCACTGCCCGGCTTCTTCAATTTCCGTTACAATCGTTGACCCTTGAAATGTTCCTCTTGTACCTTCTGCGTGATGTCCTTCGCTATCTTGCTCTGTTCAGGTGAATGTGTGAAAATTGCAGAGCGATACTCTGCTTGACAATGAGGACATTAAACATGATATCAAATGAATAATCGCACGATTGCCCACATCACCGCCCTGCCTGTTCAACGTGGTCGGTTCATGGGTGCGGTAGAAAAACTCTAGCAGCAGATCAGACAATGTGATAGAACTAGAACTGCAACTTACCAACAAGCTCTCCGTACTGGATTATGGAAGGGTCGAACTCAATTCTCAAGGCCTCGGCATGATTAGTTGTCCCAGTGCACACTTCTCTGTACGTCGGGTTCTGAGCTGTCTCCAGCCCGCCGGTGTATCCGACGCTCGTCTTGAGGATGCCCTTATTCTGCGAAGGAGGATACTCTTTCAGAAATATATGTTCGACACCCCAAAAACACCCTGCAGCAAATGTGGCAATCTCGGTTTGAGTAGTGAGCAGCCTGTATTACCGAAGATTTGCGAGTTAGATACCACGTATTCGAAGGAACAATACTTGCCTGAAAGATAAGGCGGCACGATAATGAGACGTATCAATTGAATGTGACATTGCAGGCGTTGCGAAAGAAAACAAGGCGGTACGAAGGTGATTGAGACGACTAAGCATTTAATTGACCGAGACTACAAGTTGGTGGTGGGAAGCGTCACGGCTTCTAAGTTATTCGTCATTAGGTGCCACATCATAATGATCTAGGGGCGGTGTTACCAATATTGCTCAGCCTCAGAGGGCAAATGCCGAATAGTGAGAAGGCTATACTATCTTTTCTTTTCTTTTGTAGTGGAACGATATTATCAACACTTAAGGTCAGACTCTGGATACGTTTGGGGTATGGGAGTTTCTCCCGCTTTAGTTAGTAGAATAGTCACCCAAAGGCTCAATTACCTATTCCGGGACGGACGAGGACTAATGCTACCCCTATTTGTCAGATCTTGTCCGGAGGTTATCAAGAACATTCATGCCTTTAGGACCGTATCTATCTTGGTCATACGGAGTGGCAGCCTGGCAGAGGAAAATCAGTCATGGAAGTTGATGGGAAGGCTCCACACCCTTCTCATGACTAATTTTTCTTTTCAGGGGTAAAAGCTACTCATTCTTGTGATGATTATGTTTTCAACCACCTCAGATGTCGATGAGATCAAGGGTAGAACATAGCTAATGCGAGATAGTGAGGAGTCGTGCGCACGCACGAACACAAGGTTATGTAGACCTGCTGCCTCGCCCTGTAGGCGTTATCCATCTTCCCCGTACTGCTGGTCCAACAGAACATGAGAATCAACAATAAAATGTGATCGCAATCGCAGGCACATCAGTTGCGTGACTCGTGTAGTCTCCCGCAGGCACACCCAGTAGAAGAAAAACGGCTAGACGTTCTGTACTAGTTGACATGGGAATAATAACATGCTGACAGACAAGAGTATCTCTTGTGTCTAGGCTCTAGCCCTATATGATATCTATCCGCAATAAACATTGCCCGGGCACCCGACGGATGTCCCGTATGTTTGCACCAGAGACGCCCGAAATTGTGAAGACTGCGTTCACGATACCACCAAGACCTTCCCCTGCAATTAAACCCGCTGCCACAGCAAAAGCAATACATCTGGTAGTTGTTGAAGAACCTATACGAGATGTCAGAAAAGCTATTAGATTATATAGATAATTCATGAAGCGCACATTCTTCTCCAGAAAAATGCAATAGTTGAGCCAAAAAACATTGCCACAGGGTACGTGCAGACGTCTGCAAAGTAAAGCAAGACAGTAAATCACTGAGGTACAGACCACATACTCATTATGAACCCAATTCCAATAGCATTGAAGTTGCTTCGTTCTATATCAGATGAAGCAGGAATACGATAGCAAACCACTCACGTTACGAAGTCGTGATATTTCGGAGGAACCGCATTATACTTTGCCACAACAGAGATACGGCCAATAATCCAAGTGCAATGGCAGCATATCCAGAAGATGGTGGAATGGGCAGCGTGCTCGAAGACACAGCAACGGACACTGCACGCCATGACTGCACATCAGGCGCGGGGAAGGCGCATGTCGTGTAGTTCAAATTGTTGATGCACGGGTAAGCGGTAGAAAACACGACGTAGAGACCAGAAGCCATGAAAATTGATACCACAGCTCCACAAAGTTGAGCAACAAAAACAGCCCTGGGGGACGCGCGGAGGAGATGTGTCGTTTTGAGATCGCCAATCATGTCCCCAGCTAAATCACACATCAAGAAAATTTCAAGGTTTTGATAATGAAACTAGGATACCTTGTTCCGCAGCACCTATTTGATTCACGACATTCTAGCACCCGTGATGCCCAACGATTGATTTGCTTACCTAGCGTCAACATTCCAGAAAGCAGATTTAGGAGTTCGCCTCGTTTGATGGAGTAGTTCTGACCCCTTCCTAATCCCCCGAAAATGAGCTGCGAGGCATTACCTGTTAGTAATGTTAGCGTCTGTGAATGAATTTATTAGTTCGACAAAGTTACCGATTGACGTGACAGGATTGATGTTCGTCCGACCAGAGCTTTCACAGCCTATGAAACTGAACAAAAAAGAGAACAAAATCGCTATGTGATGCAATTGAAATGTCAGCTTTTCCTTGCAATCGATCTAACACGTCGATGACACACCAAGAAGAGTAACACCGACGTTCTGGCCAAACTGAACGCCCATTATGACACAGTAATGATCGTGCTGAGGACAAGTACAGAACCCCAAGCCCAGAAAGGCACACGTTCGTGCTCAGGTACAGGGTCCACAATATCGTCCACTACACCATCTTTTGAAAACCGTTGCAGGAGCATTCCGCAAGCGAGCGCATTGCGGCGTACAATGACCTCCAATTACACGCTACTTCTGTGAAACTTGCGCAGAGAAGCATCAATGTGCCAGGCCAGATCAGCCAATATCTCGGGATGGCTCCTGGATCGGATTTTGAAGATTCCTACTACCAGTGAGAATTTCATGTGGAGGGAAATAACTGACAACTCCACATTCCCATATAATTCATGTACCAGGTATAGATGGGTTTTCAACAATCCCGAAAGCCTGTCATGGATAGTTCAATAGGTGATCAGTAACGGTAACGATATATGAAGAGTCTTGCACTGACTATTCCTTTGGCGACAATTATCGGACCTAAAACAGCCCAAGCGAGGAAACTCTACATATCGTAACGTATGAGCGATGGATGCAGTCGTAGTAATAGCACATACTCCACCGAGGAAGCTATACGAGGCATTGATGCCTGTAAGCATCCCTACGCCAATGAACGCGGGGGTCCACTCCCAAATCCATCCTTTCAACCTGATAATCAGACAAAACGTCCTAAAACGGATGGCATGCTTACCCAGCTCTCAACGGCGATAGCTGAACTCCACCCAATTCTATTCAGAGCGTAGAAAAACGTGCCAATCCCAAAGTAAGCCCGGAGCATACTCGCTGACCACTCGTAAAAGAATGGCAAAGATAAAGGAGTATATCAACGTCCTTGGTTTTCTTCCTTGCTGTCACTTCTGCGTTCTTGCCCACATGCAAAGATTGAATCGTGTACGCGGCAGCCACACCGGAGGGAAACACGAGCTTTTAACTTCAAAATGTAGAATTTCCTCAGCGGTTGAGTGAAGGCCAAACCAAAGAAGGCGCAACAAATCGTGAAAGTGATAGTCTGCCGATGTCGTCTTTGGGATGAACGCTCAGCAATCCAAGTTGGTATGCGGCAGGAAACCAGAGGTAAAGAGCAATCCTAGGCTTCCCGCTGACGTAGCGGCGATTGACAAACATTGTTTTCTTTAGGCCCCAAAATAGCCCCCACCAAGAAAAGTTGGTGCACTTCTTGAGAGTGGTTTCAAGATCGCGAAGCCTATGATTGAGCCGAACAACGATGCTCCAAACGTCCACCCGTCTGCGTGAAAGGATGAGTGCATGTATCTCATATCTGAAGAATAACTGACTTTGAGACCTAGGTAGATGTTGCTGGCTGCGATAATGGCTCCAAAATGCAGCCAACCTAGTACGGCTCGAACGGTTAGTTGTTGGTCCTCAACAGGAGAATTCGGATCCACTGGAAATGGATCATCTGTGTTCATGGACTGCATGTGCTTCTCTAGCCTTTCAGAATCACCCGACACGGAGGCGATGTCTGCTGATGACAGCATCCTTCTCCTTCTCCGAATGAGAGGATAAGGACTGTACATGGTCTATTTGGTCCTGGTCCTGAGAAGCTACAGTCAACATTCTCAAACCACTAGGCAGACTTGGACTTGAGGTTACGACACCACCGCTCAAAGAGACGACATATATATGCTATCCTCAACTCGCCATGCCAATGTGCTTGAGGGGCAAGGCACGAGGTCAGGCTTATCAGTAAGAATATACTTCAGTGATAGCAGTATAATTGGAACAACGAGAGTCGGCTGTAGAGTCCTGCGGAAGCCCATCTGGTTGTTTTTTTTCTCCGCAACCCCGTGACTAACTAATTGACAGCAGGAAATCAAAAAGTGCGCATGCTTACCTGCTGCGGTGGTCCCAGATGGTTCTGTCAGCCTAAAAGCGCTGAGCTTGCGATCGAAAGATAACAATGAACAACAAGTGAAATGAAATGAACCTTGTCTAAGAAATCATGCAGTAAACGAATATTCATCAAATTCATAAACCAGCGTCAAAATTACATACTAGTACAATGCCACCAGATGATAGGAGAACTTGGTGCTTAACCGCAAATACACTCCCCCCGGACAGCCAACCGTCGTTCCGTATGAAGCACCAGAAACTCCTGCAATCGTCACACTGCAGTCACGATGCCACCCAGCCCTCCCCAGCAATGAACCCTGCAGCTACAGCGAAACAGTACATCTCATAGTGGCTGAAAAACCTGAAAACCTGTTAACTAATCAAAGTGTAATTAGGAGAGATACTTACATTCGGCGCCAGAAGAAAGCGATCGTAGAGCCGAAGAACATAGCCAAGGGATAGGTGCATACATCTTTGAGGGTGACAGCATTAGAAGTATTCGATAGCTTTAAAATGTTTCTTACTCATGATGAAACCGATGCCGATGGCATTGAAGTTTCTGCATGTTCACTTTGTAAGGCTTCGTTTTGAGGTAACGTACTAAGAAACTTACGGAACCCAATTATGGTATTTCGGCGGGACAACAGTATACTTCGCAACAACCGAAATCACAGCCGCGATGCCCAATCCTATCGCTGTATACCCTGATGATGGTGGGATGGGAAGGGTCGCCGATGAGACCGCAACTCCAACTGCCTGTTAAACTAGTCAGTAGCATGCAATGAAAATTACAGTTTTATAAATAAGGACCCACTCTCCAAGCTGCACATCAGGTATCGGGAAACTGCAAGTAGTGTAGGAAAGATCATTGATGCATGGATATGCAGTTGAGAAAACAATGTAGACACCAGCGGACATGAAGATGGACACGATGGCACCGGTCAGCTGACCGAAAAAGACAGCTTTGGGGGACGCTCTAAGAAGATGGGTCGTTTTGAGATCGCTGATCATGTCGGCGGCTACGTGGCAATTGAGTATTTGTGGCGGCTCAAAGTATGGTTTACGGACCTTGCTCAGCACACCTAGAAATGACGTGTGAGGAGCAGTGGTTCAGAGAGGCATGTTACATACCCAAAGCAAGCATTCCGGATAACGAATTCAAGAGCTCGCTCTCTGGACTGAGTATCCTTGCCCTTTGCCAATACCACCAAAAATGAGTTGAGAAGCGTTACCTTTCGAGATACTCGTCAGTATAGAATTACAGGTTCCCAGATGCACTCACCAATGGATGTCACAGGATTGATGTTTGTGCGGCCAGAACTCTCACATCCAATGAAGCTAAACAGGAATGCGAAGACAATGGCTGTATTCTGACATTCAAGTACTGGTCATCATGAAAGAAGTCGTGTCTCACCGAGAATTGTGATACCAACGTTCTGGCCATACTGGACACCCATGACAATACATGTGACCACGATGCTAGCGACGAGCACACCGGCCCAGAGAAAGAATGGAACCCGGTCTTCAGGTGGTACAGGATCCACGATCTCTTCTATATTGTTCTTTTCGTGGGAACCTCCGTAGAAACGTTCTGTGAGTGTACCTATCGCAATGCGCGCGGCTGAATAGATGGACTTCCAGTTACAGGCGACTTCAGTGAAACTTGTGCAAAGTAGCATAAGTGTGCCAGGCCAGACCTGCATACGATGAGCGCAATAGATCTATGGTGTTTAGAAAAGTCTCTTACCAGCCAGTATCGCGGCGACGGCTGATTAACGGGATCAACCAGGGACCTCCAGATAAGCGGTTCAACTGAGATGAACTTGAGAAATGATGAAGATCGCGCACATGGATGAATAATTCATTGTCCAGGGATGGATGTAACTGCCGGAATGCCGAAGGCCTGTAATCCTGTCAGATATTTCGGAGAGTAAGGGGTTCTGTGCATACCTTGCCCGTATGAACAATGGCAGGTCCGATGATAGCCCATGCAAGGAAGCTCTACAGGCGTTATATGAATAGGCATGCAGAACAATGACACGAACTCACACCGCCCAAGAAACTGTATGACGAGTTGATTCCTGTGAGCATCCCTGCACCAATGAACGCCGGTGTCCATTCCCAAATCCACCCTGTTGTATATTAGAAGACAAGTATATCTCGTGCAACAGCACAGACTGACCCAACTCTCTGCGGCAATGATGTACTCCCACCCCAGGCGATTAAGCGTATAAAAGATATGCCAGTCCCAAAGAATCCCTGGAGCGTATTCGCTGACGACGCGCAAAGTAATCGCAAAACAAAAAGATATTATCAATGCCTTGGTCTTTTTCTTAGCGTTCATCGCAGCGTTTTGCCCACGTTGGAGCGAGCGAATCGTGTACGCCGCGGCAACACCGGAAGGAAAACACGAGCTTTAGCCTTCAAAATATAGAACTTCCGGAGAGGGATGGAAAATGCCAGACCAAAGAAAGCGCAGCAAATGGTGAACGTGAATAAGTCGACCGATATCATCTCGAGGACTGGCACTAGAAGACCAAGCTGTACGCAGCAGGAAATCCAGAGGTAAAAAGCAATCCAAGGCTACCAGCAGCAGACGCTGTAGATTGGCACACGTTATTTTCCTTGGGACCAAATGCCGCCTCCAATCCAGCCGCGCGGGTGCTTGCGGTAGAAAGGGCTTGAGGATGCGAAACCTGCAAATCAACGTTAAGTGATACTTGCGGGCCGTACCATATAGACAACCAAACCAAAAATTGATCCAAAGCGATGCCCAAAGGTCCACCCTGTCCTATATACAGTTTTCAGAATTCGAAGTTTCCCGAAAGAAATTCACAAACCTTCAACCTAAATAAACGTTGCTTGCGGAGATAACTGCCCCGAGTAGGCAAGCCGACAACAAAGCCCTGACGGTCCAACTGTCTCTCTTCGACGGAGCGGAGGGATCGAGAGGGAAGGATCGTTGGTAATTAATGAAACGTTTACCAGACCGACTCTCCACCATCACTATATCATCTTGAGAGATGCGCCTCGATCATAGATATGTCCTCGCTAGCAGCTGATGATGAATACTTCTCCTTCATGATGGGAGAAGCAGGGTCGTTGGGGTTGGGGATACCCGGGCTACCCGGGCTACCCTCCTGGATTCCGTTGGAAGTCATATCGCAGTGATGACATTAGACCATGCAGGTCTGAGCTTTTATGAAAACTCTTATCCGGCATGAAATTTTGGTAGGTCAGGTGCTTCTCCATCCTTGTGCATGTCATTGTCAAAGAAAGCGCTGAGTGGCATATTGCAATCAGTTCACCCATATGGTCGATAAGGCTATTTTTGCTTCACCTGAAAGGATGTTCGTGTGTCCGCGGCAAAGTTAAACCTAGTTCTGGATGACGAGAATAAAATAACGAGGAAAGGAACTCCTTGTCACTGCGTCGACTGGCATCCGAAAGAATTATTATGATGCGCAAATCCTGATATTTCCCATACTTCAGGCCTGGGGCCCGGGGCTAGGCTTAGTCCTGACTGCCATAATATTAGAGTGTGCAGTTTTGATATCAACCAAGATGCGTGCGAAAGCATCAAGATGGCAGTATGGCGCTGTGGTGTTAAGAAGGTGGTACCAAGGCTTACCAAGGTCGTCGGAATCAATAACCCAACAGCCTAGATCTGAAGCATTATAGATCCTAGAATCCTTCTCCTAGAATATCGCAGACGGTGTAGGTCAAGGGACCCTAGAACAAGACTACCGTGGGCTGACAAGTCAAACATCTTTTTACATATAGTGATCTTGGTTTCACCTTTCCAAGGCACCACTTCGCTTTCGGTTTGAACTTGGGATAGTCTCTTACTTTTGCTTTCGCTTCGATTATGCGCTCAGCTTTGCACATCTGGGAGAGGGAGGGTTGGGAAGACTTTGGTATGTACGCTCTCGTTGAGTTCACTATATACGCGCCCTCACTCCTCACATACTGAACTCCAACTTCGAAACTCGACACTCGAGTTCGGGTTCTTGAATCGCTTCTCCTCTGCAACTCCCACTTTCCGCTGAAAAAAGGTCAACTCTAGGAATAAATACAAGTCATGGTCGACGGAGAAGATGAACATAAAGACGCTATTCTGGGTCAAGAACTCGAAGGTATGCCTGTCAACTCTGGGGCATGTCTTCTAGACCTGAATTTTATTGCCCTAGTTTCGATTTTGATATTTCTTTTCAACACTATTTATTATTCAACTTCCATATCGAATTCAATGCAGTGGGCAGTCCCTCCATGGAACTCAAGCATAAACTTATCTTTGAGAGAAACGCTGGAGCAGGGCCAGCGGCCTAAGCCCAGAGCAAAGCAGACAAGCAGTGATAATGATGATGCCAAGCTACGATTCATGAACAAGGTGAGCCCAGTCTACATGCTACTGCTCTGGCAATGCTATCTTGGAATGTTTCAATCGCAAGTTCTGAGAAGCCATGGTTGCCGTTCTCTGTGAAGTGTAATTCTAGCTATGCACCTCATAGCGAGGTGCTCATGAGGCAATGTCGGTGCTCCGATGGTAAGTACATATATTTACTGTACCACGCGCGCTGACGCTCGCAGAGGACACGTTCCCTAGGATAATATCCTAAAGCAATCCAAACAGGCAACACGCATTCTTCGTTCCTTTCGGGCTGACTAAGCGTAATTCGCATCTGATGCTGGATGCATAGGAATGCCCCTGGTGAGGATCGATGTTTGAGCTCGATGAACCAGCTCTAGGGGAGTTTGACAACCCTCGATCCTCGGATTGATGATTTCAACTTATCGCATGGGAGTTCTGTAACGTGTAGTATGCCTAGAGGTATTTTTTTATGTTTAGGCGATTCATCGCAGGCTCCATAGACAGCTCAGTCGTGCGCCATGAGTCTATTGAAGACCCGCTTTATCGTAGCTTCGGCCTGTGGTGTCCATGTTATGCTCACTTCTTCTGCTCCGCGTCCGTCAGCTGAAAACACAATAGCGCTTAACGTGTTTGAATATTTTACGACAAATGGCTTCTGAGACTTTGAGGTGTAGATATAAATAAGGTGTGTTGCTCCTTTACAAATATTAGTCGTTGTCTGATCCGGCAATATAATGGATCTGTACATAGGCAGCATCGTTGCTAAAGTGGCCAGCATCATTGCCATGCATGCTGATCCTTTTTTATGGTTTGAATTAAATGTGTATGGACACCATAGATCACCAAACCCGTTGGAACGGACATCTATCGAGGACCGACTACAACACTGCGCAAGGACTACCGACTACGAACAGGACCCTTGGCACGATGACCTGTGCCAGACCTCCCTGGCATACCGTACGACAAAGAAACAAACGCGCGGAGCGCTCGGCATGCATGTGATCAATAAACTCCAGGGAGCAATCGGTACTTCACCCTCTTCGCCCAATTCTCCCAGTCTTTTCCCAGTGCACGCTGAAGCATCTTGTCTTCCACTGGAGGCCGGCTGATAGACATCCAAGCACATACCCTAAACCCGAGGAAGCACAATACTACTAGCAAGTTTACTAAGGGCAGTTGTAAAATCCCAGACTGCCTCAACCACGATCCTTGCTCCCCATACATTGCAAGGAGCCCAATATATTGGAGAAGGAAACCAGTATAGCTTGGGTGCCGAACGAGAGAGTATGGCCCACTCGTCACAAGTTTGTGCTCTTGTCTGATGCTGAGCAGCCAGCTCCAATATTCCCCTAATTCTGACACACAATAAAGCCTGAACACGCCGCCAATAGTGACAGCAAGACTGCCGGCAAGGAAAGCGGGGATGATTGGCGTGGGGTCAAGAGCGCGCAAAAGCTGCAGAGCTCTGGCGCTATAGATGCCCTCTGGGATCTGTGATGGATCTATATGCATGACAAGGATGTTGGCCAGTTCAATAGACGATGCTGCCCATGTGCAGATCTGTTATATCGTCCACTGGTCCATATAAATAAATGACCGATACATTAATGCCACGCACCTTCCTCATATCATTACTCAAAAGACACTGAAACTGTAGGATGATGGTTTCAAATATAGGGGGCTCCACATGCTCTTCGGGTGATGGTGGCGGAGAAGAAGAACTGAGCGAAATCTGGATGCCAATGGCCGAAGCTATAATGAAGAGGATTTTTAATAGACTCATGATGCACCGCTGGGGTGCCTTCGTAGCCTACGTTGAGTCGCCTTAAATAGTTGACGATTGGTACCTCCAGGCATACTGTACGTGATAAACGTCCCCAGTGATGAATTTCAATTATCGATCAGGTTGCGGTGATCTTTTGTTGGCCAAAATCGGGCCTCCCTTGAGCATCATTGCGGTGCTTGGGCTGGAGATTGATATTGAATATTGAAGGGTGAACCGATGGCTCATGCGCATGCATCTCTTAACCGGCGCAAGCGTCCATGTATATTGTCACACAGACGGGGTTAATGTCGGAAAATGGGCTTTGCCTAGTAAACGCCTTGCCATAGCTATATATTTCTGTATTGGCCAGCACCGCGCAATTAGACAACGATGATCATATGATGGGCTATTTCATTGGGAATCTCTGCATTGAATTGCTACGTCAGATAGGAGAATAGGTATAGGCAACACACATTACCGTGTCACTATCATATAGCGGTGTACATCTAGTGCCAGGGGCAGAAATGTTGGCGTGTTTTGGCGTGTTTCTAGAGCAAAAAATTGTTCCGACGATAACTCCGTTCCATAGCTACGAAATTTACTACGAAATGGTGTTTTGTTCCCATAATCATGCGAGGCTGTTTCTAATCAACTCTGACATGCGTACATCGGTCTCCCCCGATCTTTCCTAGTCGTCGACTATGTCTTCTATTTATCATGAAGTCCTTAGCTAGATCTTTTGCAGATGTTCCTGCTATTATCCGTGTCAACGGTGCGAGCTCTGACTCCACCGCATCCTTGCCTTTTCTGAACAGCGCTCCCGGAGTGGCTGTGGAGTCGGCGCGCGTTCGTACTGTTGACGGTTGGTTTAATTCTCAACAGACGTTTTTCTCCGTTTATCTGAATGAAAGGAAACATCGACTGACCACTTCCATTTCTCGATTCGTCATATTTATATTGATCTTGCAACCAGAAAAAAGAGGGATTCGCTTCAATTTCTAACAGCATAACGGCGCGCCTGCGCCCCCGACTGTGGCATGTTTATCGAATTATTTCATTTTGCGTTGGAAAATGTCTGGTGATTCTGCTATCAATGCACAATGTTTTTCGACTCGCTCTACAGACGTCCATCTTGACTAGTCAAATGGTAAGCGTGACAGGATAAGAATCTGTTGCAAGTTTGTCAAAAGCCAAGCGGCTCGACGATCTTTATTTATCACGCCTTGAATATTGACTCATGGACAGTGGATCCTTCAAGGTTTATCTTAAGTAGTCATAGCCAACTGATAACGTCAAGGGTCATTTTGGCTACCTGCTGTTCCGAGAAACTCGACGACCTGCGGACAAGCTTAGACTGTCAAAATATGATAACGGCTCAGCCTCAGTGGCGCCGGTACATGTTTCATTCATCATCTGCGAGGTGGCAATTGGTGATCAGTACTCATAGAGCGAAACAGAACTTGTCCATTCAGAATCACAGTGTCCTGTACCTCGTCTCGATCTCCGGGCAGAATATGACGCAGCTCGTAGAGAAGAATAAAGTGCGTGGTAAGGAATGTTCCTTGGCCGTTTGTTCGTAACTGCCGCCGATCTGATGTATGTGCTTGCTGGAGACAGAAGATGACTCCAAGTAGTGAGCTTGAGAGAATGCTTGAGAGTCGATTAGATTACATGTAAGTAGCATATATGCAACCCAACTCACGAAATATTAATTCATCGTCACATTGAGCAGCAGTTGACATTGAGAACGCATCGCAGCGAACTTCCTCTCATCTTCCCTAGGTTGTTGAGAACCAAGTGATCATAGATCGAAGCTGCATGGAATATGACCCTGTGAAGCTTTGGCGCTTCAGCTGCACAGCCAATGTTGCATAAGCTATGATTCATAAACACGAGGATACATCATGTACAACAACGTACCAGGAGGCAGTGCATTCAACTCTTGATTAAAACAACTATTATTCCCTGTTGGTCGCCCACCATTTCAGAGAGACTTCCTCGTAAGTGATGATTTCGAATTTTGACAGATGAAGGCTTAGATGACGTTGCACTCCATAGTCGGAATTCTGCCAAGGCATGACTCCACTAAGCGCTAAAACGAAAGAAATATCGGCGATAACGCCTCGACAGAAATTTGAAGGACACACCGATGATGTCTGGGGCGTCGTACACTTGCCAGGCGGACAGCGGATCATCACTTCTTCATCCGACGGCTCACTGCGGGTATGGGGCTTGAGGAGCGGGAAACAGATAGGAGAAGACTGGAGAGATGGGAAAGTGAAGTGAAGAGCATAGCGTTGTCTCCGGACGGGAAGAAAGTAGCTAGCAGGAGTGATAGCAGAAGACTGGAAAGGAGAAGTGCGAAGTATAGCGTTGTCTCCGGACGGGAAGAGAGTGGTTAGCGGGAGTGGTGATGGAACAGTGAGGTTGTGGGACATCGACACAGGCAAGGTGATCGCGAAATGGACGGGGCACACACGGTTAGTGGTGTCTGTCTATTGGAATCTAGATGGTCGGTGTGTGTTAAGCGGATTTGAGGATGGGACAGCAAGGCAATGGGGCGTGGAAGGGGAGACACGGGACGTGAAAAGCGGAGAAACCATACTTGCATCGATCAAAACAGGACACACTCAAGTGTGGGCAGTCATCTATTCACCAGACATGTCCTTGATTGCGACTGCTGGAGTGGATGGGCCCTGGACCAAAGAGTCTATGGAGTGTTCAATTCAAATCTGGGAACGCAAGGACAGGCAAGCTTGTCGCAACTCTCAAAGGACACACTGATGCAGTGCGTTGCCTGGCTTGGACCAAGGACGGAAAAATCCTTGTCTCTGGGTCATACGATAACTCAATTAGGACATGGAATACAACCAAGTGGGAGCAAATCGCGATTCTGGTTGAGCACACTGACTTTGTCTTCGCTCTTGCAATATCACCAAATGACCGCATCCTCGCGAGTGCATCAAAAGACCAAACAACGCGATTATGGAACCTCGACAACAACCAGCCCATCAGTTCGCCCTTCCAGCACGCAAAGCAAGTGAACTGTGTGGCCTTTTCTGCAGGTGGAAAACTACTAGCCACCGGCTGCCGCGATAAAAATGCGTACTTATGGGATGTTGCTGCGATTATTAAAGAAGCTGGCCTCGATGAGCTTCTTTGCATTCAAAGGTGAGTTGATAGTTTTATTGTATTACATTCTCACAACTGAACACACTTGCAATGCCAGGCCAACAAATCTGCACTCCGTGTACGTAACACCTTCATTCAAAGATTCCGTTGTGCTCAACATACATACTCTAGGCTAATGCTACACGACCTCCGGTCCAACGACGTCCGCCTGCTTATCAGGTACCCCATGGTTTTTTCGATGAAGTCTCACCAGCTTACGTGCGTCATCACTATCACTTCAATTTTATTTTCTTGACCTCCTTGTTCTCAGTCCTCTGCACATGGCCGCTCCCATTCCTCAGAACCGCCAAGAAGCACACTTCTCAGGCGTTTATTCCACCGCGACCACAGCTCATCTAGTGCCCATGATACGTCACTGTCGACTCTTATTGATTGGGCTCGAAACTTTTTCAAACCACGTTGGCAAAGCGGTGAAGGTATCGAGTTGCAGGGGCGCAGCCCTTCAATTGTTGAAGTTCCGTATGCGAAGGGCAAACCTGTAAGTTATCTCTCCTTCTCGGATGCTTGACTCTAGCTAATTTCACGTAGAGAAACGCTTGCGCGGGAGAGAAACGCAAAAAGATACTATTGCCCCTGAAGAACACCACTGCAGGTAGCTCACAACCTTCCAAGCCCGATGTCACCCAGCCATCTTTGCAACCACAGGCAGCTGACTTCTCGTTGTCCACCACACCTGCTACTGGTGATGCTGTCGCGGCTACAACTTCAACAATACCGTCACGCCCAGATGCAACGATAAGACAGGCTGGACTCTGGACTCGCTTCTGGCTCTTTCTCGGTTGTCTCTCTCCTGAATATACAGACGGTCAGCATTAGATCTTCTCATCTTTCACGAATCGCATGCATTTACAGTTTCTCGTTTATGCTGATGCATTTCGATCTGTTCTTTCCGCATTTATGCACGATATGGATAACAAACGTTTCGTCATCTTCGCCTACACTGTATACTACCTATACGTCCTCACGGTGAACAGTCTGAGATTTAGGTTCAAGTTCAGAAATGGACGTGCCTTTACTAGTACTTGCTCTAGCGGTATACCCGAGCCTCGAGCCTTTTCAGAATCAGAATAGTGAGGGTTCATCATATGCAATCACATTAATAATGTCACTTACTTACTCCTTTCTGTTCCCGTTAAATAGCCAATTATCAGACACACCAATCGTCCGATATCATTAGTGCGGTGTGTGGTTGATCCCATTCCGGCTATATGTACCGATACAAAATCTGTTTCTCTTGGACTGTGCACGTTCGAAACTTGTTGATCGAGTGGTTTTTTTTCTATCGAACACGCCTTGAAGATTCGCTCATGGATAGTTTCGTCGGAGATTCATCTCAACTTCGACATTCTCTCCATCTTGACTGGTGTTAGCCTACATAGTAGTCACTGGAACAGAGTCCAAATCTGTTTCTCTTGAACTACCTAGGTTCGAAACCTGGCGAATGACAAGTCTTTTTCCATCAAAACACGCTTTGATATTGACTCATGGATGATTACCTCAGGTCCAGCATTGATTGGTCTTAGCCAAGTGGTCACTACAACAGAGTCGAAATCTGTTTCTCTTGAACTGCCCAGGTTGGAAACCTGCCGAATGACAAGTCTTTTTCTATCAGAACACGCTTTGATACTGACTCATGGATGGTTTCCTCAGGTCCATCAGTAACTCGTCTTAGCCAAGTGGTCACCACAACAGAGTCGAAATCTGTTTCTCTTGGGATTGGTTCGAAACCTACCTGCTGACAACATTTTTTCGGTGTATAGATCCTCAGAGGTCCATCTTAGCTAGGCCCTCAGGGGGCCCAGTCATTGCGCCGAAACATCTTCTTTGTGATAACTTGTCCATGAAGAGAAATTCACTTTTATGACTGTTGAACAGTACTTAAAGGCCTAATATAATAGGGAACGTTTTGCTGGTATACCTACAGATAGGTATAAATTTAATAGCCCGCGCGCATAGTGCGCCTTTCGAAAATAACTGATTACATGCATTACAGCTCGAGTACACATGGGTCCTTTGAATTAGATCTCCGAGTCCTAATCCTCAGCTGCTGATCGAATACTGAGCGCTGGCGCAGATCTCGCGGTATCCAGTTGTCCATCAGACGCCTGAGTCCAGCTCCAGGGATCGTCGTGTCGCCTGGCATTGTAGGCCATAGCGTGCAACAATGGGTTGGAAAGATCGTCTAGGGTCATTTTGGCTACCCGCTGTTTTGAGTAACTCGACGACCTACGAACAAGCTTAGACTTTCAAAATATAATAATGGCTCAGCCTCAGCAGCGCCGGTACGTGTTTCCTTCGTCATCTGCGGGGGGTAGGTGCAATTGGTGACCAGTACTGACGTTACTCGTAGAGCGAAACAGAACCTGTCCATTCAGAATCAGTGTCCTGTACCTCGTCTCGATCTCCGGACAGAATATGAAGTGCATGGTAAGGAATTTTCCTTGGCCGTTTTTTCGTAAGCTGTCACCGATCTGATATCGATGTATGTGCTTGCTGGAGACAGAAGATAACTCCAAGTAGTGAGCTTGAGAGAATACTTGAGAGCCGATTAGATAACAGGTGACTAGCATACAGGCAACTCACTGCAATACTAATTCATCGTCACATTGAATCGCAGTTAACATTGAGTACGCATAGAACGCATCACAGCGAACGGCCTCTCATCTTCCCTAGGTTGTTGAGAACTCAGTAATCATAGATAGAGGCTGCATGGAATGTGACCCTGTGATGCTTTGGCGCTTCAGCTGCACAGCCTATGCTGCATGCTATAACTCATGAACACGAGGATACAGCATGTACAACAACGTACCATGAGGCAGTGCACTCACCTCTGACTTGATTAAAACAATCATTGTTCCCTGTTGCCCGCCCATCACTCTAGAGAGACTTGCTCGTAAGTGACGATTTCGAAATTTGACAGATCAAGGCTGAGATGGCGTTGCACTCTGTAGTCGGAATTCTGCCAAAGCATGACTTTACCAACTGCTAAAACGAAACAAACATCAGCGATAACGCCTCGACAGAAATTTGAAGGACACACCGATCGTGTCTGGGGCGTCGTACACCTGCCAGGCGGACAGCGGATCATTACTTGTTCACACGACGGCTCACTGCGGGTATGGAACTTGAAGAGCGGGAAACAGATAGGGGAAGACTGGAGAAATGGAGAAAGTAAAGTGAAGAGCATGGCGTTGTCCCCAGACAGGAAGACAGTGGTTAGCGGGAAGCAGACAGGAGAAGAATGGTGGGACGAAGAAAATCGAGTGGTGAGTATAGCGTTGTCTCCGGACGGGAAGAAAGTGGTTAGCGGGAGTGGTGATGGAGCAGTGAGGTTGTGGGACATCGGCACATGCAAGGTCGTCACGAAATGGGCAGGGCACACGAAGATAGTGGTGACTGTCTGCTGGAGTCGAGATGGTCGGAGAGTGTTAAGCGGATCTAACGATGGAACGGTGAGGCAATGGGACGCAGAAGGGGAGACACAGGATGTGAAAAGCGCAGAAACCATATTTGCAACGATCAAGACAGGACACCATAAAGTGTGGGCAGTCGTCTATTCACCAGACATGACCGTGATTGCGACTGCTGGATTTGATCAGCTCTGGGATGAAGAATCCACCAAGCCCTCAATTCAAATTTGGGATGCAAAGACAGGCAAGCTTGTCACAACTCTTAAAGGACACACTGGGGAAGTGCGTTGCCTGGCTTGGACCAAGGACGGAAAAACCCTTATATCCGGGTCATACGATTACTCGATTAGGACATGGAATACAACCAAGTGGGAGCAAATCGCGATTCTAAATGAGCACACTGACGTTATCTTCGCCATTGCAATATCACCGAATGACCGCATCCTCGCAAGTACATCACAGGACAAGACAGCGCGACTGTGGAACCTCGACAACAACCAGCCCATCAGTTCCCCTCCAGCACGCAGAGCAAGTGAACTGCGTGTCCTTTTCTGCGGGTGGAAAGCTACTAGCCACTGGCTGCGATGACAAAAACGCATACTTATGGGATGTTGCTGCGATTGTTAAAGAAGCTGGACTCGATGAGCTTCTTTCGCGTTCGGAGGTGAGTTGATTGTTTTATTGTTTTATTGTATCGCAATATTCTCACAACTGAACACACTTTGCCAGGCCAACAAATCTGCACTCCATGTACGTAACACCTTCATTCAAAGATTTGTTGTGCTCAACATACGCACTGTAGGCTAATGCTACACGACCTCCAGTCCAACCACGTCCGCCTGCTTGTCAGGTACCCAATGGTTTTTTTGATGGAGTCTCACCAGCTTACGTGCGTAATCACTATCACTTTGATTTTTTTTCATGACCTCCTTGTTCTCAGTCTTCTGCACCCCTACTCCTCAGCACCGCAAGGAAGCACACTTCTCAGGCGTTTATTCCACCGCAACCGCAGCCCCTCCAGTGCCTGTGATACATCACCATTCTCCCCTCTCGATTGGACTCAAAAACTGCTGAAACGGCGCAGATACAGTGATGAAGCGACCGAGTTGCAAGGGTGCAGCCCTGCAGCCGCTGAGGTTCCGTATGCAAAGGGCAAACGTGTAAGTCACTTCTCCTTGATTGTTCCACTTCACCTTTCATGTAGAGAAACGCCTGCGCGCGGGAGAAGAAACGCAAAAAGATACTAATGCCCTCGAAGAATACTAATGCAGGCAGCTCACGGCCTCCAAAACCCAATGTCACTCAACCATCTTTGCAACCACAGGCAGCTGACTCCTCGTTGTCCACCACACCTGCTGCCGGTGATGCTGTCGCAGCTACAATGCCGTCACGCCCAGATGCAATGATAAGACAGGTGGGACTCTGGACTCGCTTCTGGCTCTTTCTCGGTTGTCTCTCTCCTGAATATATGGACGGTCATCATTAGATCTTCTCATCTTTCACGAATCGCATGCCTTTACATTTATGTACTCTACCTACTTGTCTCAATCCCTTTGATGTATTTCGAACTGTCCTTTTGCATTTATTATACCAAATGTTTGTCTACACCGTATCATATACTGCCCACACATCATCACGGCTACAACCCCGAATTGCATTGTGCTCACGTTGATTGAACTAGTTGAATTCTTAGCCAAAACCGTAATACATTTTCATTTCTTTTATCCAATACGGACCTCTAAAGCGCAAGGAAACAACTTGAGTTAAGTAGTAGTACTACGCCAAGCCGAGCACTCGGAGTCTCGGACGCAGCCGTGTCACGGCATAGATTAGTTGAAGCGGCGCCTCAAAGCCTCAACCCGGAAGTTCGCGAAGTTGCTCTTTCGTGTAAAGTCTTGTAAAGTCGGTCGCGTCCATGTCTGTGACATCGTTTTTTCTCGTCTTTCTTGAACACCGTGCACGGCGACGCACCGGAGGAGAAGCAGCCAGAAAGCGAAACGACGGAAGAGGAAGTTGCTGAGGCGGAGGAACCATCAAAAGAGTCTGAGGAAGAAGAAGTGGAAGCTGAGGATGTATGTCTCCATTCCGGATACAAATGTCGTCCTCTCCTGTTAATGTCACCCCGGTCTATAGGATCACCCTATCATTTTGGAGGAGTGCAAAAAGTCAGCAGCATGCGCTTCTCTAACGAGACATTTC